>CAUYSK010004668.1:0-28680 GCA_963575035.1 Avahi laniger | reverse complement strand
CTTTCAAGATCCTTATTCCAAAGAACTAAATATAGGAAGAATTCACCTGCTCCAAGGAGAGGGGCACTTTCTGGAACTAAAGCACTCCCCTCCTCCTGCTCAGCCTTCTGTCCAGGGAGCACTGGGAGGGGCTTGGGGGGGTCTCCAGGGGAGGGGCCCCACAGGATCTCCACTTCGGTTAAGAAAGCTGAAGGGAGGCCAGGCACGGTGGCTCACGCCTGTAATCCCAGCACTCTGGGAGGCCGAAGCGGGCAGATTGTTTGAGCTCAGGAGTTCGAAACCAGCCTGAGCAAGAGCGAGACCCCATCTCTACTAAAAATAGAAAGAAATTAATCGGACAACCAAAAACATATATAAAAAAAAAAAAATTAGCCGTCATGGTGGCGCATGCCTGTAGTCCCAGCTACTCGGGAGGCTGAGGCAGGAGGATCACTTGAGCCCAGGAGTTTGAGGTTGCTGTGAGCTAGGCTGACACCACGGCACTCTAGCCCGGGCAACACAGTGAGAATCTGTCTCAAAAAAATAAAGAAAGAAAGAAAGAAAGCTGAAGGGAAAGCGTGACCATCAAAGGCTTCTTCCCATGACGGGAGGTTCTGGCGTAGTCCTGGCAGTAGTGAACTCTCTAGGTTCTTTAAAATAAGGTCTCAACTTACTGGAACCTGGTCACTCTTTACAGAATCCATCACCGTTCGCAGGCGAGGTGCACGCATCTCTCGCTGCCACCTTCCATCCCTCGTGGGGGTGCCACTTGGTACGTGCTAGCCGCAAGGGATCGAGCCCGCAAATCCAGGAAGGCAGGGGAAGGTCGGTGGAGGCAGATGTTCGGTGAGGCAGCCTGCGGGGTTCGCCATGTGGGGACCTCCTGGAACCTGTCAGTGTCCAGGTCCAGAAAGAGCCAGTCATGCTGTGGGTGCCATGCCGCCCCCACCGCTGGTCTGTGGCCAGGAGCAACAGCGTTCAGCCCCTGCCACGCTCCTTAACCTGGCACCAAAGGCCTCCCAGAATCCAGCCTAAACTATGCTCTTGGCCTCCCTTCCCCCTCTTCCTTCCTGACTCCTCCACTCACTGGCTCCTGCCTCCTGAGACCCCGCGGGACATCGGAGAAGGTGGGCACTGTGCGTGCAGCACACAGAGCCTTTGATGTCAGGTTCCAACTCTGTTAGGTGTGACTGGAACATGTGATTTCCCTCTGGGCTTTAAATTCCTCTTCTACAATCCGGTGATCATCACGCTTCCCACTGTTGTGAGACTCCACAGAAGGACTAGGTGGAGTGTGTACTTGGTACAGTGTAGAGTGCCTGGCCTGCATGGTCACTTCCCGTGGAGTGCTTTCTCCGTCCCTCGACGCTCAGGCCAACAACGGACTCACCTGCCAGCCCTGCCTGGATCTCAACTGTTTTGGAATTGTTCTCAGAGCCTGCTCAGCATTCTTCGAAATGTCCTTCAAAGGCTGTTAGTTCTTGTCATTTAAGGGTTGATCTGATATTTAGAAGTGACTAAAAAACATCTGAAGTGAATCCCAGTGAATTAGGTGAGTAATCGAGCTGGGTAATAGGATTTTTTGGTCAGTAACGAGGTGGGACGGAGCAGTTTATTTTTTTTTCCATGTGGCCCACACAAATGGACTCTAAAGGCAATTCCAAAAGAGATGCCACAAGGTACTTGAGTAATGGCAGCTTCACTGGAATAGGATGGAGCTTTCCAGTGGAATGTCTTTGGAGTCCTAGTCTGTTTGCTGAAAAAACACAGTCATTATTTTATAATCACATCTTGCATAAACATCAGCCTTTCTCTACTGGCTTTGAAACTGGCATATATAAACAGTATTCCCTCAATTTATTTTGAGCAAATGACCATACTCAACAGGCAAGAACCTATAAAAACAGAATATATGTATTTGGAATTTTAGTGTTGTAATTAAGTCAAACCTTCAGCAAAGTTAATCTGATGCGTATTTAATCATTTTCATGGTTGTTGCTGTGCGGCTTGGTAATAAGGCATAAATGTTCTTCGCCTAATTTTGGCACAGCAAATTCAAGCATTCTGGACATAGGGAGGGGGGATGAGGGTGGGGCGATAGCTCTCCAGCCTGATCCTCCCTCCCACCTCCCCCCACCCGGTGCTCTGTCCCAACAGGTCTCGCCTTGGCACAGGGGACTGCCGGCCATCAGCTAAGATGTGCTCCCAAGACCCAGCCCATGGGCCAGGGCTCTGAGAACAGTGGGCTGTGGTTGCTGCCAGTTCTGTCTTCTGGAAGAAGAAAAATGAGTCAGAGGTTGGGAAGATGCTTCTAGGGCCTGGGAGGCAGGCAGCTCCTGCCTGGCAGGCTGACGAATCCAGATGTGAATCTGGCTTTCTGACGCTCTGGGCAGTGACCTCAGTCTGCTTGGTGACCTCCTCGAGCCTCAACAGAGTCCATGATCCAACTGCAGGGTTTTGTGGGGCATCATGGAAAACTCTGGGGCATAGTAGGTGCTCCACAAAATAAATCTTGGTCTCTTCTCCCCTCTCTCCCCTGGGGCACCAGAAACGGGGGTGGGGTGGGGGCTGGGGGCCAAGTCCAGGATGTCACTTTTCCACCTGTTGGCTGAGGTGACCCATATGGAGCTGCTCAGATGAGACCCTCCCTTATCTTCTCCTCCCCCTCCGCTTTCATCAGAGTGATTCCTACGGCCAGCATTCAGGGAACAGGCGTCATCAGAGGGGTGGAGGGAAGACAGACTCCCTCAAGAAATAATCATGAGATATGGCCCACTTGTGAAATTCCCTAGAAGCGTCTTCCCCACCTCTGACTCATTTTTCTTCTTCCAGAAGACAGAACTGGCAGCATCCACAGCCCACTGTTTTCAGAGCCATGGCTCACGGGCTGGGTAGTAGGGGCACATCTTAGCTGATGGCCGGCAGCCCCTGGGCCAAGGCGAGGGGCCGGGCTGGGCAAGGGCAGGTGAAGGGGAGGGGACAGAGAGCATCAGATTAGGAGGGTCCCTGAGGGAGGGGCCCACCCAGAGGGAGATGAGATGGGGTCTCCTATGCTTTCCGGAGGTTAAGTGATTGTGCTTTAATACTCTGACGATTGAGGGGTTTCTATGCACCCAAAGGGGCCCCTTTGGTTTAGGGAGCTGGCCAGAGGCAGACACAGGGGCTGAATCAAAGGTCTGTGGTGAGAAGTGGGGGGCTCTGGTCAAGAGGGCTGGCCTCCCGGTCCGCACCGGCCTGTCTGGAGGGCTGGGGACCAGCCTGCAAATCTGTAACTTGGCTGAGTTTTACTCAAGGTGGGCGGTCTAGTCCTGGTGGGGGTGGGGAGGAGAAAGGTATTCAAGCTGTGTTGTTTGTTATTAATGGGAAAGATCCTTTCTCTGGAGACAGATAGAAAGAAGAAGAGAAAAACAGCCACGGGTCTGAACAGTCGAAAACGCCAGAGCAAACGCGATTGTCATAGCCCCCGCCCCTCTCCCAGCGGGGGCGTTTCACAGGCCTAAAGGCGACCATGACTCATTCATTAATCTGGAGAGAAAACAGGGGACGAAAACAACAGAATAGCCCAGAAACAAGCATTCTTCTAATGCCTTCCATTCCCCAAACACACATTATAAACCAGATTCCTTTGGCTCCCCAGAATGTCTTAATTTTATGCTTTCGTGAGTCATTAGAGAGAAGAATTCAGAACCTTATAGGAGGCAACGGTCAACGCAGTTATCGATACTTAAGATTGAGGTGCTGAGACGAAGGGAGGACACCAGCCTGGCCCTGTGCAGGTGAGAGGCCAGAGCCCCCACGGGAGGCTGCCCCACCCCTACCCTCATCCTCCTCCCCCATCTGCCCCCTCCTCCCCCTTCCCCCTTCCTCTCCCTTTTCTCTCCTCCCTTCCTTCTGACAGTTCCCTCACACCTTTTCTTGCCACTTTCTTCTCTTCCTCTGGGTTTCCCCTAAGAAGCAGGTCACCTTAGGTCACCCGGACACAGCCCCTTCCCTTGACTTCTAAAGCTCTGGTTTATAAAAACCCACCTGTGCCAGGAAGACCAGTCTATGCCCGGGCTCCTTTACGATGCTGAGTAGACTTACCTGGTTTTAAGCACAGCTTAACCAATTATTTTAAAAGGAAACAGCCAACTTGGAACACTGTATGAAGGAACTTTTCTTTCCTTTTTTTCCTAACCAAGCATCTTCTCCTACTGTCCCCAGCCCCTCCTGTGCCTCTGCTTCCCCAGATGCTTGCTTTGGCTTGGGGGAGAGGTTTTCGATATCTGACACCTCTTGAAAGTGTAGTTTGGCAAATGAGAATTGAAATTCACTCCAGCCAGCCAGGCCTGCACTGGGGGCTGCACAGAAACACCTGGGCACCTCCTCACACCAGACGAAAGCCAGGCCTCCTGTCCAACAAAGCAACAGCCTGGGCTTTCCACCGCTCCCCGGCCTGCTCCGCACTCAGCTACCGCTGCTCTCGGAACGCTGAAATGAATTAAAACCTTGGGACTGAAAACAGGTGGTAGAATCAGTCAGGAGGGGCCCGGCTGCACCGGGGCGCCCTGCAAGAGTTCAGATGGGAATTTTGAGGTTGGGCATCTGGGCTTGTTCCCCGCCCTCTCCTTCCTCCTTAGCCCCTCACCCCAGACCCTGCCTCGACCATCTTTAAAGCCTTGCAGATGTTCAGCTGATCTAAGACGTCCCTGGAAATGGCAGGGGAAGTCGTCAAGGTGTCCTTAGCAGGCCTCGCCAGAGCCCCCTCTCCCCACGGCTGCTGGCAAAGCTGGTTCCGTGGGTACGCTGCCTCTCCCTGGAAGTCAAAACTGTTTGCCAAGGCTAGATGTGGGCTGATTTCAATTGCCCCATATAAAACAGCAAACACCTTGTCTAAAGAAAGCAGTTTTTAAAGGGCAGCAGAACACATCAGAACGGAGAAAACCAAGGCCAGGGAAGCACGTAGGCGAGTGGAGAAACGGGTAAACTGTTAAACCAACAGAACGGTTAGCAGGTCGTAGAGCTGGGCCGGAAGGGCCGCCCACTCACCCACACACATACAGACCCGCACACAGAGCCGTCCTGGATCACGCTGCTGTGTGTACACGCGCGCACAAACACACACACACACACACACAATCCCACATACACGTGCAAACATATTCCCACAGTGGGCACCAAGGGATTTTGTGTCATGCAATCCATACTTTTATTGTGCACATTATGTAATTCATACTTTTTAAAAGTTTTCTCTAGGTGTAAATTATTACAGAAAACAAGAAAATTCATTCGAGTCTCTTTGTAGACTGTGTTCTTGGAGAAGAGTGTGCTGCCAAGAACGGTTTTCTACACCCCAGTCGTGTTCTTCCGTGGAGGGCAGTGCTGGTCCGGAAAAGGGTCCTGTCCGGGGGACCGGGCACCTAGGTTCTTTCCCTGTCAGCTTCTTCCCGAGCCAGGCCCCTTCACTTTCTGCTGCACTGCGCAGGCAGGAGACCTGCTGATCATCCGGCTCTTTGAGCACTGGCTGCTGGTTTAGAATTTAAAATGCATAAAAGCTTCAGTTGTTTTGCAGTTTACCCTTTTGCCCCTACTTGCTTTAAGCCCACCCAGCCCATTGCCTTTGCAAATTAGGCTTGCAGCAGTTTCGTTTGGGCCATGAGCATTTCTCCAGGAGGTCTGTCCTTGCTCTCTGGAAGGAAGGGGAGGAGGGCGGCTGGGCAGCCCCCAGGGACTGCAGTCTGTGTGAGGGCCACACTGGGCCAGCCCAGCAAAGCCCCTCAGTGTCCCCGAGGTCAGACCCCACATGGGGACGTTCTGGGAGCACAGTTTCTCCCACCTTGTGCCAAACTGTTCATCTGGATCTAGCTTGTACCTGGGATCTCCTATTTATTTAACTCAAGTATCTCTACACACAGGGCTGAGGAGAAAGAAAGCTATGAGCTCAATCACTCTCTGGCTAAGCACTTAACTTTTCTTTGGCTCCAGACACATGTTCCAAATACGAGGGTTTACATATAGACATATCTATTTGCAGATAATTTGTCTGAGCCCTCATTATCCTGTAATTGGGTTAAATACTGCTGTGTAGGCAGCAGCATACCAAAGTCATTGCCGAATCCTTCCAAGGCCTCAGGCTTCCCCCTCGCTCCCTTTTTTTTTTTTTTTCCTGCAGGCCTACTGGAAGAAAAAGGTAGAAACATAAATTAAGGCAAGGAGAACATATTTCTTTCTCAGAATGAGCTATTTAAAGAATAAGCCAGATGTGCAAATAGAGATTTTCCCCTTGCTCTTTACATTGTGTGTGTGAGAGAGAGAGAGAGGGAGGGAGGAGAGAGGCTGAACTACACCATTCTTCTCTTGCTGTGGACACCACCGCACTTTTCAATAAGAGCCGCTGGTGGTGAGTCTGATGTCACCGGGTGGGAGCAGGGCCTGGGTCTGCCTCCACACAAAGCCTGCCCATACTGTGCTCTCCCAAAGCCTTTTCACCTTCCCATGGATCTCTAGGTCAGACACAGCCATCTAGGGAACTGGCCCCTTGCCCTGGCACCCCCAGGAATGATGGGATCTCTCCGGGAGCCTGTGCTCCCAGTGGCTGTAACATAAGCTTTTACAGTCCCCACGTGACATCACGACACAGGCTTCATGACTTACCAGGCTCCCTCAAAGAATGCACCCTTTGACATTTTAATTGTTTCACAGAAATCTTTCTAAAACGTACTGTGTTTTCCTGCACTAAAAAAATTGCATATCACCTTGGGCATAGTTTCATCGAAGACATAAGATAGAGTAAGATGCAGGACAGCCCTGCCAGCCTGGAACCGGCCTGGCTTTGGGAGTCAGAGCTGGGTTCAAATCCAGAGGGCATTGCTTTCCATCTGTGACCCGGACCGCACCAGGAGTCTGTCTCCTCACAGACAGATGGCTTTGACCTTCTGGAGGATGATTTCTGGAAGCTGAAATTCAGTAATCTCTGAATTTCTTCTGTTTGTTCTGCCGTCAGTTCTCACCTCTCTCTGCTGACTGTGTGTCTTACTTTACGCCCAATCGTTGGGCAGCGGCCTCACCTGTCTTAAAAATTAAATTGCAGGGCTCTGATCTGTTTTCCTTGCCAAGCAGAAGTGTTGTTCTTTACCTTTGTCTCTGTGACTGTGTCCCCAGCCATTGTGGTGGCAGGAATCTGGATTTTGGACAAGAGGTGGGAGCCACCGTATAAGGTGTGTGTGAAATACCTCATGTAGATTTGGGGAGTGTGGATGAATAGCACGCCAGCTGCAGACATGAGAGCTTCCGGATTGTTGCAAGGGCTAATTTGATTAAGAATAGCTTTATTTCCTGGAACCTACTTTGAAAGCTTGCATCTGTGTAAATGTCAAGTTTCTTAGTGTCAAATTTAAAACCACAAAAGGATAGATGTTTTGCTTAAGCTGGAGGATGACTAGCCCGCTTGGAAGAGGGAGGCATAGGGAGGTCACACGGGGCTACCAGCACAGATGCGGTGCCCTGGGAAATGCCTCTCGCCTGACACTATGGCTCACGTGGCATTTCCTGCAGGCATGCCCTGTCTACAAGGCAGGTCAACACGAGGACCCAGCTAAAGGCAGTCGATGCACCCACCGAGGAAAATGCCTGCATCTGTGAGGGACTCAGGCACAAGATCTACCTTGAGAAGGACATGAGAGATCCAACCACCCAGCACAGGAAATGCAGAGTTCAGAGGAACATGTGAGATTGCACCATAGGCTCGCAAGGAGCTAAGTCCAGAATGAAAGAACTTAGTCTGCGGGCCCTGCACAAACTCTGGGTTCCTTACCTAATAAATTGCAAGAGAAAGAGAGAGAGGTGGAACCTCTAGGTCAGGATTTCTCAATCTCGATACTCTTGTCATCAGGGCTGGATAATTCTTTGCTGTTGGGTGGGGGTGGGGGCTGTCCCAAGAACTGTAGGATGTTCAGCAGCATCCCTGGCCTCTCCCTACTAGGTATCAGTAGCTCCCCCACACACCCAGTTGTGACAACCAAAAACGTCTCCAGACATTGTCAAGTGCCCCCTTGGGAGCAAAAGTGCCCCTAGGTAAGAACTCCTGCTATAAATTAAAAAAGTCTTAAGAAACATGTTGACTAATCACAATGTATGTACCTTATTTGAATACCAAATCAAATGAATCAACTGTTCAAAAATAAACAAGTAACATTCATGAGCCAATCATTGTATATTTGATGCTATTAAAGAATTAATTAATTTTTAGGTGTTTAATGATATAATGAATATCTTTTTAAAATTCCCTATGTTTTGGAGATACATATTGATACATTCGAATGAAATGGTATAACATCTGAGCTTTTCTTTAAAATAACCCAGAATGAGGCCAAGCACGGTGGCTCACGCCTGTAATCCTAACATTCTGGGAGGCCGAGGCAGGAGGATCACTTAAGTTCAGGAGTTCGAGACCAGCCTGAGCAAGAGCAAGACCCCATCTCTACAAAAAAATAGAAAAATTAGCTGAGCGTGGTGGTGTACACCTGTAGTTCCAGCTATTTGGGAGGCTGAGGCAGGAGGATTGCTTGAGCCCAGGAGTCTGAGGTTGTAGTGAGCTATGATAATACTACTGCACTCTACCCAGGGTGACAGAGCAAGACTCTGTCTAAAAAAAAAAAAAAGAAAGAAAGAAAGAAAGAAAGAAAAAACCCAGAATGAGGGCAGGGAGCGAAACAAAGATGAAACAGATCAGTCATGAGTTAGTCATAACTAATGGCTGAGGGGTCACGGGGTTCGTTATACCAGTTTCTCTACTTTTGTATGTGTTTGAAATTTTTCACATAAAAATATGTAAAAGGAAAGAAAAAATAGAAGACGGGAAATAGTAGTTAGGATTCTGAAGCTGAAGACAGTTTTTCTCCTCAAAGAATAGCTGTCAGATTCTCACCAGCTTTTCCAAATCTGCCCATTAATCAGATCCCTCTGGGAGCCTGTGTCGGTGGCATTCACCACTCCAGAAAGCTCATGCTATGCAGAGAAAGTCCCATTGGTCTGAGTCCTTGCTCCACGAGAATTTTAATAGTCAATGTTATCTGCATGACCCACCTTGCCCAAGCAATTTTCTCCATAATGAGTTCTGGCTGCACAAGTTAGTCATTCCACAAATGGCTTCTGCACGCAGGCACATACGAATGAACGAACCCTTGAATGGGCAGGGTTCAAGGTAGTCTGCTGGGCTCGAGGAGAGATGTGGTAATAAGTAAGTTATGGTCCCTGCCTTAGAGGAGTTCACTGTCTACTGGGGGCCAGAGATGTTTAAACAACTAATGCAAACATAACACAGAATGAAGTAAATACTAAGTAGACTCTAAGCAATGTGACATGGTGTGGCCAATTTCAAGGAACGAGGAGAGCACAGTCCCAGCTAAAACCCTGAGGACGGATCTCAGAAAGAGCAGCACAAATTCTTACGACATCCGGTTGCTTTTTATCAGATTTCTTCAGTAGTGAAGTCATGAAAGCTGCCCTACTCTAACAGATTCACAGGGGAGACTTGGCTGGCTACAAAGGGGAAAGTCTGTTTACATTAAAGAGAGAAAAAAAAAGAGCTGAACTACTGCAAGAAAACCAAAAATCAGAAAAAGCTGTCGATGGCTTAATATGCTCTTTAGTGGCTTCAGAAGATCTGAGTCATGCCTTTTCCTAATATGTCTTCCCATGTCAAAATCCACCACCTCAAAGGGAAGCGGAAGATGGTCTTATGGAACCCATGCTCAGCCGCTCGTGAATGGTGCCAATGTGTTAGCTCATCGCCCAGAGCGCAAAGTCCTTTTAGGAAATTGATTTTCCTTGGATAAAGTCACTTCCCTCTCTGCACCTCAATCTCTTCCACTGTAAGATGAAGCAGTTGGATAAGATCAAGCATGACAAATTTGTGGCACACTTGCCACTCCTCACTGCTGCGTGCCCACGGCAGACATTGCTAATTGATCCAAGCATCCTTCCCCACGGAGGCCAGACATATAGGGCATACTTAACAGAAGATTCCAGGCACCCACAATCCATCAGAGGGAACTGATGCCTGCCTCAAACCTTCTTATCATCTCTGGCCTTGAATGTCCCAGAATTCTAAGTGAGTATAAAAGCCCTGACCACGGCACAAGACCCAAGCACGCAATTACTTCACACCGTTGTTATCAATAGCCAAAAGCTTATGGAGAAGCTGCCACTTGCTGAGTGTTGTGACAGGAGCCGAGATTCAGCAGAAGACATGGCCCACTGGCCCCCCTCCTCCTCCCACAGCTTAAGGGGCTTACGATTTGGGTAGAGAGAGAAGAATTATAGAGGAAAGACAAACCACAGTGCAACACCAGGGCCAGCGAAGTGACCACGGACAGCCAAGCTGCAGGAGTTGGAGGTGGAGGTGACATAGAGGGAGGGGTCAGTGGGAACAGGCTTTCCAAGAAGCAGGAGACTTGCGTTGAACCACGAAGGATGAGCAGAGGAGACAAAGCAGCCAGAAGAACCAGGGTCATTCAGAAATCTGGCCCCTGCTCCGGGTTCTCTCCCTGCTCTCAGTAGTGGTAAGTGAGCCTGTCTCCTTCTCTACTCTGTTTTCTTCGCACTGGGCCCCATTCCTAACCCATTTTCCTGATGACGCAATGTCCCTGGGCAGGTTAGGTGGTGAGGCCGTCCTAACAGCTTCCAATAATGGGAAAGGAAATTAAGCTTGAGAAATCTACATTCAAAGGCATCTTTTCTCCCCACAAAGGAAATACCTGGAAGAAGTTTGCTGGTGTGTATTTTATCCATTTCCCCACATTGACTGTGCTTAGCACAGAGGACGGAAATCAGAGGATAAGGGAGCCCTGATCTTAACTGCATAGACACGGGAGGCAAGAAGTCTGGGTGTCTGCACATTGCGTTTCTTTTACTTGGATTTTTCATTTGCTTGCAAAGTAGCTACCCAATACCTTTATTCCAGAAATAGGGCTGGCAAAGGCGGAATCTGCAGATGAAAAAGTCTGCTTTAGTCGTGTGGTTAATAGGACAATGAGAGACAGGGTAACGGGAAAAGCACCGTTCAATGCATGCAAAGGGAAATATAATTTGATCTCCTATTGATTTCTAAAGAAGAGTAACTTAAGACTATGCCTTTGACAAACAGTAAAGGGATGTACTGGAGGCCTCCTGTGTCTCTCTCCTGGGTCTGACAACAGACTGAAGGCACGTCCTCTCTCCACAGTGGCCAGGTTTTCAGCTCGAGCTAGGGCGCAGTTCCTGGACTGTGAACCCTGGGCAAGTCCAGGTAGAAAGCAGCTGTCTGTCTGCTGAGGGTCCAAAATGGGGGCTGGGTGGGGGTATAGGTGACTCCAATCAGGGAGAAGGTGTGGAAGACAATCATTTAGGCAGACGCAGTGTTTATATCCCTCTTTTTTTCACATTGATCTTATGTTGTTCATAATTCCACTTGTTCATGTCTCTCCAAGGACATCAAGACTCTTCAAGGGCAGGGACTCTGTCTTTGTCTTTTTAATGTGCCACAGTGCCCTGCACAGGGCTGGAGGCTTGAAAGCTGGTCTGGGCTTTTCTGACTCCATGACTCTTCACTCATAAAGGTCCGCAAAAAGAACACACAAAAGTGCTTTATTTCTATTCTGCTTGCCCTTGCCATACCTCAATGTCCCCATTCCTTCTATTTTGTTGCTTTTAATCTGCTATTGTCTGAAAGAAACCCACTCAACATGTTTGTTGGATTTGTATGTCAATTGAAAATAGATAACTTGGAAGCTGGAAACTACCCAAATATCTATCAACAGTCCAATGGATATATAAATTATGGTATAGTCACACCCTGGAATACCATACAGCAATGAAAAATGAGCAAACACCAACCACACATGACAGTATGAAAACAGGTAAAAATAATCCATGAAACAGATGTCAGGAGGGTGGTTCTCCTTGGGGAATAGAGCTGGGAGGCTGTATGACGAGGCTTCTGGGTGCGGGTAAAGTTCAGTTTCTTGATTTGAGTGGTGGTTACTTGGATGTGGTGTGTTTATGAAAATTTTGAAGGTGTACAGTTAGAATCTATATACTTTATGCATATTATAACATCACTAAAAAGTTTTAAAAATCTGTATCTTACACATATCTTGTATGATTCCATTTGTATGAAACATCTGGAATAGGTAAATTCATAGAGACAGAAACAGACCGGTAATGGCTAAGGAGACAGGGAGGAGAATGGGAAGCGACTGCTTAGTGGGTATGAGGTTTCCTTCTGGACAATGAAAATGTCTTGGAACTAGATAGAGGTGGTGGTTGCACAACATTGTGAGTGTACTAAATGCCACTAAATTGTTCACTTTAAAATGGTTAATGGTCGCTGGGTGCAGTGGCTCACGCCGGTAATCCTAGCACTGTGGGAGGCTGAGGCGGGAGGATTGCTTGAGCTTGAAAGTTCAAGACCACCCTGAGCAAGAGAGAGACCCTGTCTCTACTAAAAACAGAAAAATCAGGCAGGTATCATGTTGTGTGCCTATAGTCCCAGCTGCTTGGGAGGCTGAGGCAGGAGGATCCCTTGAGCCCAGGAGTTTGAGGCTCAGTGAGCTACGATGACATCATTGCACTCTACCCAGAGCAACACGGTGAGACTGCTTCAAAAAAATATATAAAATAAAATAAAAAATGGTTAATGGTTAATTTCATGCTATGTGAATTTTACCTCAAAAAAAAAAAAAAAACTCCCAAAAAACCCAAACCTCTATCTAGGATAGGTCACCCTCTAAGAGGCATCTTTGTTTCTGTTCTTCCTAAGCTCAAGAGCTTTGCCTTCCCTCCTGGCTCTGGCTGAGACTGAGGGGCTCTGATCTGAACTCCAGATAACTGGGGACTTCCAGGATAACGCCCAGGAAGCTGCTACCAGGAAGTGGACTCACACACTTTTAAATAGTCCACAACGCCTCCTGGGGGTTCTCGGTGATGGGGCCCAGGCTTGCAGAGTGCCAAACTTTATCCCGCTGCCATGTCAACACCGCTCCAGAGCAAAAGACTTCCCGGGCCTTCAGCCCGGTCCTCGCCTCTGTCCTAGGCAGAGCTGGGTCGGGAATGTTTCCCTTCAGCCCTGGGAGGAAACTCACATACGAAGCAGTGTGAGCCCCGGCTGGCGAGCCATGGCTGCTCGCACTGTTTTCCCTTTCTTAGCAATAATGTTTAGGTTCAGGAAAGAGTTCCAAGATATATATAATTCCTCATGCTGAGTAAGGGCTTCAGCCCTGCCTCTGCTGCTGCTCCGGCTACTGCTCTCTCCAGGAATGTTATTACACCAGCGTTGGCCCAGCGCTATACATGGGTGTCTCTCAATGTCCTCATTATGTGCTCCGTATTTTTCAGGTCATGTAATTCAGCTGTAAAAATTTGCCCTTGGCTGCACCTGGCATAGGAGTGGCACAGAGGGGTGTGTTTATTTTTTTTTTAAGGTGCTGTTAAAAATAAATTTAATAAGAGAAAGAGAGAGGAAAAGAGAGCAAGAGACTGAGACTGTGTTTAATTTGAACTATGGAGGAACAGACTTGAACAGGTCTGAGATCCTGGTACTTTGGCCGTGTGTGTGTGTGTGTGTGTGTGTATATGTGTGTGTGTGTGTATGTGTGTGTGTGTGCGCGTGTGCGTGCACTCATGTGTCAGCCTGCACGGGCGAATGTATGCTCCTCCTGTGTAACTTAAAGCCAACTTTGTTTATTAAACTGGGATTTTCCAGATCGTTGGTGTGTGATGTGGCTTACTTTATACTGTGCAATATCCCATTTTAAACACACACAGGTACATAAGTGAAAACCAACTGAGCTACTTCAATTAGTAAAAGCATAGCAGCAATTAACTTTAAATGAGCATTTTCATGAGTTTTTTTCTTCCTCTTCCTTCCCTTGCCACCTATTAATTAACGAGCCTCTGAATGAACCCTGTCTCTGTCTATGGGCCTAGAAGATGTTGGCTCTGGAATCCAGGACGTGTAAGTGGAGAGGAACAAGGGCCTCCAGGCTGGAAGCCCAGGCGCAGGGGGCCGCCTTTCCTTGTGGGCACTGCATGGCTGGAAGAGAGCCCTGCCCTGCCAAACTGCCCAGCCCTTAGGAAGATAAGATGTACCATGTGTGGCCTTATTATCGAAACCAAACCCCAGAACATCTAGTCCAACAGAGTTCTGTCCCATTTCTGTCTGAAAGAAGCTATTTGGGAGATGCCGCCTTGAATATTGGGCTTTTAAGACTATTTTCAATGATTTCTGAGAAAAGCTGGTTTGTATGAAATTGGCATGAGATGGTCCTGGTAATCAGGTGAGAGCAAGCAGGGGTAGGTTATTGATACACGAAGTTGTCCCTTTTTCCATTTAAGCTATGTTGCCAGGGTTTGGGGTATGTCCATGTTCCCTAGAACCCGTGTCCACATTTTCCCCCAAACATTCTACCACATGAGAATCAAGAATGGAGGCTCAGTCGACAGTAAGTCAAGATCCAGGGCCCTGGGCAGAAGGGCCTAGATGCTGAGGGACAGCCCGGACGCCAGAGGGTCCCCTTCCCCGCTGCTATTAGAGGCGGGGAGTAAGGAGGGTTCCTGCGTAACAGCACATCTGGCGGGAGTCCCCCAGGTGTGCCACCGGGAGAAGCCACAAAGCGGATCAGGGTCTGAGGGGCTGGCTCGGGCACTGGGGAGCAGGCCTCCCAGAGGAGCTGGAGGAGCGGGGGAGCCCCCCTTCCATTCTCCGTCCCTCGCGCCGGCTGGAGGGGACCCTCCTCGGGCCGCGCTCGCAGCCCTGCCAGTCACGCTGCCTGGGACAGCAGGAGCGCGGCCCGGGGCTTAGCGTGTAGCTGGGGCGCCCTCACGGAGCCGCTCACCCAAAGGCCACCCAACCTTGGCTAGGACACCTCTCCTTCGGGAGCGGTCACCGTCACCCACGCCGTTCGACAGTTTTGAACCCAGCATTCGGCCAGGCTCGGGCGCCACCTGGTGTCCGCAGCGTCACTGCCGGGGGAAGGGCCCATCTGGGGAGCGCCCGCGCGTCCGCGGCCGGCCGTCTTTGTCCTTCCCGCTCTTCTTCTAGACCCAGAAGGGCTCTGTGGTGGAAGGCGACGTCTGTGCGACCAGGGCTGAGCAGGCACCGGTACCTTGGAAGAGAGAGTGGGGAGGGAGGGAGAGAGAAATTTGGAGATAATGGATTGGTTAGGAGTCACGCTGGGGTTTTGTCTTAGCACACCAGCTGTGTGATCACGGGCAAGTTACTTTAAACTCTGAATGCCAGTTTCTTTATCTGTAAAACAGGGATAACAACACCTACATCAGAGGGTTCTGTGAGATTTAAAATGAGGTAAGTCCTGCCAAGTTCTTGACAGCTGAGGATATTCAATAACTGTTGTCTCCTTCTTTGCTGAGCAGATGTAGAGACACGTCGACAATAACATAGGTAGTAATCAAAGTTAGTGACATAGTGAAGGTAATATTAATTTTCTTGGCGTGCATGGGGACAGGCAGAGCATGGCGGCGATAAGAAGTCCGGACTCTGTGTGGTGGCCCTGACCACACCTTCACTGAAGAGGCCAATGGTGCATTTCCATCCCACCCTTTATACAAAACTGGTTAATAAGTAATAAGACAGGTCACTGTTGATTTGTCCCTCCATGGGGAGGGACACGTAGGTATTTCTTGAATGTTGCCTCATTACCTCTCATAACAGCCACTCGGGTGAGTATTATAGCCTACATTACATGGATGAGGAAATTGGGGTTCAGGGTGTCTAAAGTCACACATCTAGGAAGCAGTGGAGTCCACACAGTTCCAAATCCAGTCTGTCCTCTTCCTGCTTCTTGAAACTGCCCCTCGGAGCTGAGGCTGTCTCTTAGAGGTCTCCTTCTGGAGCCCAGCCTGTCCCTGAACCAGCCAGAAACAGCTTTCTCCACCAGCCCCAGCCCCTGGCATAAATCAAGTCTAGATTCCTGCCCATGGGTCACTGGTCGGGCTCGCAGCTGTCTTCCGGGTAGTTCCTGGCGTGTGGCTATATTAAGAATGTGAACTGTAACATTAACACTTAAAAAGAATCCGCAAAGAAAAGAAAGAAAGGAAGGAAGGAAGAAATACCCCTGAAGAGACTAACATCAGGTCCAGCCAAGGGTCATAAATCAATGTCGGTAAATTTACAAACAGTTCATAAATGTAAGTGCTTTTCACAGGGCTGTTTGTTATCGTGTCAGCCGAGGTTGGATGGGCCGGGGGCACAGGGAAGCGCTCCATCCATTCTGTCTTCCAGTGAGGAGCTGCGCAGATGACTCCAGCAGGGATGGGACCAGCGCTGGTTAAATCCCGACATGCGGGTGGTCGCAGCATCACAGAGCCTCTCCTGAGGCTGAGAGAACCAGCCTGGATGGCAGGGCAGCTGAGCCCTGAATTTGAACTGAGGTTTGGAAGACATTTACCAAAAATCCCAACAATAGCAACTATGACTTTTCTCCAGGTTCCCTTTTTTACTTTTCTAAGTATTCTGTTCTTCGGAGCTCTGGTGGGTACACGGCTGAGGTAAGTGGTTAAAGGGGAATCCTGTAAATTCTCCCCACACGGTCCCATGTGCTCTGGTGCACCCCCGCCTCACCTCCACTCAGCCAACTCAAGGACCCGAAGCCCAGTGACGCCAACACCCAGCGACACACACTCTCAAAGTGTGAGGACAGTGACAAGCCAGAGAGCCTGGGTTTTGTGAACAAGAGGGGAGAATGGCCCATCCTCTGTCACCGGACTGCAAGGCAGCAGTACTTGGGCCCCGGAAGCTCACAGAGCAGGTCTTGAAAAGAGTTTCCCTCCATCTCTCCATTGAAACCAAGAAACACACAATATCCTCCCCATTATCTTTATTTTTCTCTCTTCCTTAGGTACCTCTTGACTCACACACACACCGCTTACTCCTCAGCCCCAAACCAAGAGACCCTGTGCATAGAAACTGTGCATAGAAACTCTTGCAAATGGATCCGCGGGGCAGATGACAGGGCGTGAGGTTACCTCGCTCTTCCCCCCAGACAGAAGGTCCAGTTTCTGCAGCTCCAGCTCTGGCCCAGCCCAGACACCCTGTGGTATGTCCAACCTCAGCACATCCCCACTATGTAGCCGGTTGGTAAGGGTGGGGTGTGAGTGGACATTGACCCCTGGCCTTGGCTGCCCACTTCCAAGCCCCAGCCCCCTAAGTCATCGATGATCAACTCAGAATATTCACAAAGATTTGGAGGATCAGACAAAGCTGGGCCAAGTTATAACTTTGTTATTTTACTTTACAAACTCAAGATACATGAATCACTCTGGAATGGCACATTTAAAAAGTAGGTACTTAGAACTGGTGCCTTCTGGGACCTTCTCCTACCCCAATTCTGAGACACGTACATTTCTAAATGTGAATGATTATAATTCTGCACACAAAGCAGCTCTTCTTTCAGTGAGACTTTTAAAAGTGCATTGGCCCATTTATTATAAAAGTTGTTCTATGAATATAACCTTGTCCCCCCATTTCTGGGAGACCCCAGTCACTGCACCCCCTTCAAGAGACACCCTGCTCAGGCAGAACTGCCTGCGAAACATTCCTTAACCAACTTACTGTACCTTTCCAGGCCAGCATTAAACAGGGATTTCATTTATTTGAAAAGAAGGTATTAAATATGTCAGATATAGGAAGTTAAATGTAATGGGCCCAATTCCACACTCGGTTCCATATGCGTAAATCCCGCTGATGGAGAACAGAGTGCAACTTGAGCAGCAAAAATGAGATTCCTCGTCTGTGGGAGGAAATTGTGCCCCTGATGGATCTTAGCTGACATTCTAATGGACATCCAACCAAGACTGTTAAAATTGGAAGGGGCCCTAAAGTTCTAAACTGGAAGGGGCCCTAAAGTTCTTGGGGTTTTGTTTTTTGCTTTTAAGCTTTAGGGGTTGTCACATTTCTCTGCTTTATCCCGTTTTTATTTTTTGGTTTGTTTGTGTGTGTGTGTGTGTGTGTGTGTGTGTGTGTGTGTGTGTTTATGTGTGTGTTTCCTAACTCCCAGTAAACACTTGCCATTTCTCTTCAGATCTTTTGTTTCAGCTCACCTGTACTTGAGCTAATTTTTCCAAGAGCCTGACTGGGTGGCTTGACTAAGGAACAAGCAGACATTTCAGAGCCTAAGTTTGAGAAATAGCCTGAAAGCCCCGAGCCACTGAGACACATTTCAAGCCTAGCTACTCAAAATATGGTACCTGGACCAGCAGGGTCAGCCTCTCCAGGACGCTTGTTAGAAATGCATTATCTCCCAGCCCGCTCCAGACCTGCTGACTCCAAATCTGCATTTGGACACCATCCCAGGTGATTCATGCACACATCATAGTGTGAGAAGCCCTGGATTAGAGAACAGAAACTGGACATGACCCCTTCTCTGCCACAGATTTATCACCAGGAACTATCTCAAGAACTGCAAGAATTTGGTTCAGAAGTTTGTGATAACTTTGCAGCCCAGTGATTCTCTTCCCTGGCTGGGCATTAGAATCACTGAGGGAACTTTTTAAAAAATGTCGATGCATGGAATTTACCCAAGAGATTGTGATTCAGCATGTGTCTGGTGGCCGGGACAGTTGTTATTTACTTAGAGTTCCCCAGGTAGTTCTACCGTGCAGCCAGGGCTGAGAGGCGCTGGGATAAAAATGTCACCTTGAGTGGTCAGACTTCAGGAATGGGAGTGATGTCATTCTCTGATTCACTCACCGTGCATGGCATACAGGGTCCTGAAGATGATACGTGGCAGGTTAGAACCGGGAGGACCTTGGCATCTTTGAGCTTTGCTGCAGGATACCATAGATAGAGCAGGGTTTTTCAACTTCAGTGCTGTTGACATTGTGAGCCAGATAATTTTCACGGTGAGGGCTGTCCTGTGCATTGTAGGATGTTTGGTAGCATCCCTGGCCTCTACCCACCAGATGCCAGTAGCATCTCCTTTCCAGCTGTGACAACCAAAAATATCTCCAGACTTTGTCAAATGTCCCCTGGGAGCAAAATTGACTCTGGATGAGGCACACTGGCATAGGACAAGAAAGCAAATGGTAACAGCCCCTTGATACTGACATGGAAGCTGCACTGAGATGTGCTGTTAAGAATAAAAGTAAGTGGCACAAAGACATGGGTGTTAGTTCTAATAAAAATACAGCATGGTGTGTATGTATGTGTGTACAAGGGTTGTGGCCAAGTAGCAGAAGTCGGGCCTCCTCTCTAGGTGGTTAAAGCATGGATTCTGGGCTTGTGCCCTGGACTTCTTATCCCAGCTCTGCCATCTACTACTTACCCTGGCCAACACCATTAATCTCCATGTGCCACAGTTTCTCCATCTGTGAAATGGGTCTAGCAATGCCTATCTCAATGGGTTGTCATGAAGACTAAGTTCACTCACTCAGTACTGAACAAAGTATCAGCAAAGCATTTCTCGCAAAGCCTGGCACACAGTAAGCAGTTCCCGTGTTTGAATCATAATTAATATTCGCTCTGAGGTGGTGAGTAGAAGTCAGGGCCATTGCAGAGACAGAGACTTTCAGGTTTTGTTCTATAAACTTCTGTTTGTTTGAATCCTGCAAGAAGAGATTGTATTTATATATTAACTGTGAAATAAAGCACACATGAAAGAAAGAAATGCTCCAGTTTAGCCTACCTTATCTTTTTAAATGAAGTCTTTATTTTAGAATAATTTTCGATTCACCAAAATCCCGCAAAGATAGCACAGAGTGTCCCTACGTGCCTCCCACCCAGTTTCAGTTTCCCCTAATGTTATCATCTTACATTTCTATGGTGCAATTGTCAAAACTAAGAAACATTCGTACAGTATGGCTAACTAAACTCCAGACTTCATTTGGAGTTCACCAGATTTTTTTTACTAATATCCTCTTTCCGTCCCAGGAGCCCATCAGGAATATCACGTTACATTTAGTCATCATGCCTTCCTAGGCTCCTCTTGGCTGCGATGGTTTCTCAGTCATTCTTTGTTTTCCATGACCTTGGCACTTTGGAAGAGTACTGACCAGGTATTTTGCAAAATGCCCCTCAATTTGGGCGTGATGTTTTCTCCTAGACTAGACTGGGGTTATGCTGTGGGCAAAAACCACAGAGGTGAAGGGCCCTTCTGTCTGCGTCATCCCAGGGGGCACGTGCTAGTAGCGTGACTTATCACTCGTGATGTCAACTCGATTACCTGGCCAAGGCGGGGTTGGCCAGGTTCTCCTCTGCAAAGTGACCCTCGCCTCTCCCCACTTACTCCCTGGAAGCGGGTCGCTATGCACAGCCCATGCTCAAAGGCTGGAGAAATAAAGCTCCTCCTCTTCTGCAGAAGATTTATTTCTTTTCTCCTAGTTATTTATTTATTCAATAGTCTATTTATATCAATATGGACCTGTGGGTATTTATTTTAGACTTTGGTTTATAATCCAGTACAGTGTTATTTATTTTGTTGCTCAAATACCTGATTTTAGATTTCCAGAAAGGCCCTGGTTTGGGGGATAGGGAGTAGAAGGTTGATTTGTGGAGCACGGGCTCCAACAGGGAGGTGGACTGTGAGCTTGGGGTCTTTTGGTTTTGGCTGGTCTCTGCGGAAGGCTGTGTGACTTGTGGCAAAGGTGCAGGGAAAAGGAATCTGTGAGAGTGGCATCCAGGCACAAGGCAGGGTGGAGCTCAGGTTGTGCGAATCATTGGCATATCAGGCAGGGATTTCCAGAGAAACAGAACCAGCAGGAGGTGTGTGTATGTGTGGGGGATGGGGAGGGGGAGAGAAAAGGGCAGACGTTATAAGGAATTGGTTCGTGCGATTGTGGAGGCTGACAAGTCCCAAGACCTGTAGGCAGCAAGCTGGAGGCCCGGGAGAGCCAATGGGGTGAGTTCCAGGCCAAAGCCAGCAGACTTGGGACCCAGGAAGACCTGATGTTTCAGTTTGAGTCCAGGGGCCACCAAAGACTGATGTCCCAAATCAAAGCAGTCAGGCAGGAGGAGTTCCCTCTTACTCAGCCTTTTTGGGCTATTCAGGTCTTCAAGTGATTGGAGGGGGCCCCCTCACATTTCGGAGGGCAATCTGCTGTACTCGGTCTACTGATTCAAATGTTACTTCCATCCAGAAACATCCTCATGGACCGGAAAAACATTTGACTAAATGTGTGGCACCCCATAGCCCAGTCAAGTTGACACATAAAATTAACCATCACACGCAAGGTTAGCAACTCCTGCAGCAGCGAACCCACTTGGAGCCTGGGAACCAGGGAGCAGGGGTCCTGAGAAGGCTCCAGAAGAACCTCTCCATGTGGGGCAGGGGAGGTTCAAGGGTGAGGGATACAGGCAAGGGGGTGTAGATGTGCAACTTTGAGGTACTTCTCATCCGTGCAACCCTGGGGAAGTCGAGGCCATGTGGTCGAGAAAGAAACACTGGAAAACAACCATTATCAGAGCTGTCCTACTTTGTGTTATTTTGGGGGAGGGGGCGCAGGCATGTTGAAATCCCCAGTGTTTGGGGTGGGGGATAAAACACAGTGTGATCACAGGCTATGACATTATGGGGAATACACCAGCCTTGCTACGGTCGGTCCTTTGATCTTGCACAGGGAGTCCCCCAAAGGCACTAGACAGTCTTCACTTCAAAGCTGTCTTCTCACCTGTCCCATACAGTCCACAGGGGTGTGCAAGGCCCTCTTCCTTCCTCTGCGCTTCGTGCTGACTTTGGCCCTTTGCTCCCTCCCCCAGGGTCCAGCTTCTTCCTTTTCTTGGCCTCCCATGCAGGGTTTCAGGCCCTCTCTGCTTTTTGGCCCCACTGGTCCAGAGGGGAGGGGAGGGCAGGGGAGAGGATGCAGCCAGCCCTGGGTCCTGTGAGCAGACTTCTTCTGAGAGAGCCAGGCCCTCCCCAGGCCAAGCCAGCCGCGCCCAGCACAGCTCCTGGGTGCCAGGCTCCGGGCTCTTCTCTGCCTGAGTCTCAGCACCCTGTGCCCCCGACTCCTCTGCCCTCGTTTTGTGTATTTCTCCAGGACGGGGTGGGGGTGGGGTGGGGGGGGCACTTGTCCTTTCACAAATACTTGTTAAATATCCTATTACTTCCTTCTAGAAGAACAAAAGTCTCCCTGTTGTTTTCATAAATTAAGAGACAGAAAGGACAGCTCTACAAAATCTTGGCTAGAGGGCAGGTGTCTGGATCAAGTCTAGAGTCTGCAGGGTTGAACTGGGCCGCATATGTTAAATGATTATAATTCTTCATTGGAGTTGTTCAAGGTAGCCTTTTGAGGCAGGAGAAGGAGCTGTGGGATTTTTATATTTATCAGAAAGTGAAATGGGTTACAAACCAGGTGTGGAAGCTCAGAGCCAGTTCAACCCTCGGGTCTGGGCAGGAGAGGAAACAGGCCTGGTATCCAGGGGATCTTGGCCAGTGTCACGACTAAGTCCTCTTGAGGTGTCCTTCCAGCTAACTAGAAGCTGCTAGTCTCCAAGACTTCTTCCCATGTGGTCTGGCTGGTCACGGCAAGAATAATTCACACTGGAAGGAGAAGTGAGTCAAAGACAAATAGGGCCCAGGAGCGGGAGAGCAGACGGGCTGACCACAGGCGGCCCCCAGGCCAGCGCCAGACTCCCACGCGCCGCTGGGAGAGCCTTCCTGGAAGCTGGAAGCCTCTGGCCAGGAAATGATTTGGAAAATACCAAAACGAACCACATGTGGGTCCTGGGACTGAGACCATCAAAGGGAAGAGGGGGAGGGGCGAGGAAGGCAGAGGAGAGGCTGTGATGCAAACGCGCTGTCCACGGACCGGCTCCCGGAAACCACGGCAGAGACGTGTCCAGGGGAGGACACCCCCGAGCGCAGGAGGGACCCAGCCTGACCACCCCAGGCTGAGAGGGGCTTCCTCTGCCCAGCAGTCCCACTGGGGAAGGAGCAGGGGAGCCTCGGGTTTCTGTGCCAGGCGGGAGAAACGGAAGCTGCCGGGAGCAGGCACACGGGAAATCCTTATGGACAGGTTCTTTCTAAGGGCAGGTTGTCCCGGGACTACTCGGGACATGGGAGATACAGCCCCTGCCCTCAAGGAGCGGACCGTCTTCTTGAGGAGACAAGCCTGGTCCAGGAAGTAGCACAGACTGGGGGACCCGGGGCCTGGAGCCTCAGCTCAGCCATTTGTGGGATGAGTGTTAGCATCTGCGCAGGTGGGACCATCCTCCTCCTCCTCATGTTGCAGATTAAGGAACAGACCAAGAGGGATGTTTCAAAAGAATAACTGAGGTCTTAGAGGCTGTCAGGACAGGAGGGATGGAAAGAGGACAAAGACGCACCACGAGTAACTTTCTAAATGGACCGCGGAGGACCAGCTCACCACTCACACCAGTCGGGCTGGGAACGAAAGATTCTTCTACAAAGCAAGGAGCTGGGACACCTTGATAGTCCCTGGCATTTGCATTCACCTTTACTTTTCAGGCTGTCCCCAGCCAGAAGATACCCCAGGCGGGATGCTGGATTGTCTGGGAAGCCTGTACCGTCATGCTTCGGGAAGTTGAATCTGTTGAGGCTGTATCTGTTGTGGAACCTGAAGCTTCAGCAGGGCGTCTGTCGCCTTCCTCCTCTCCTGTCCCAGGAAGAAGGACCAGGACCTGTTTGGGATCTGTAGCCCCTGCCTAACTTCTCATCCATCCCCTTTTGGCCCCAGGAAGCCTGGCTTAGAAGACTCGAGATGACCCCAGGATAGGCCCACAGCCCGCAGACTCAGCCCAGAGAAGAAAATAACCTCTAGGATCCTTCCATGTCCTTGAATCAGGAACACGCAGGAAGCCCTGGAGGCCCCAGGGAGTGCCAGGAGCAGCCCACCTTGGCAGAAACGTCTCCACAAATACCTCCCCGTGGGTTTGGTTTGATGTTGCTGCAGCAATCCTGGAACCCACAAAGGCGCTAAAGACAGATGCATGGGACATCCCACAGGAAAATCCAAAACTGAGAGAGCCGAGGGGAACTATTTCTTGCCTTTCTGCCCAACTCCATCTTTTTCTCTTTTGTTCTTAATTTTTAAACTCTGGTCTTGGTGGAAGTTTGCGGTAGAATTCTCTAACAACAATAACCACATCTGTGATGGTGCCTACTAGTTATTAAATACCTCCCTATACAAACCAACTCCCGGGCTGGGTGTTTCACAGGTATTGTTTCTAATCCTTACAAAAACCATGCAGAGTAGTGATATTCTTCCCATTTCACAGATGTGGAAAGTAAGCAGAAACAACAGACAACAGAAATAACCTGCAAAAACTTCTGGTTTGGGATCAAACACAGGATATAGCTGTTTTCAATAAATGGAAGAGCATCTTTAAAATGTGAGTAACGGGTAGCCATATTTCTAAAGGAATAAAACAGAACTTTTAGAAAGTGAAAGTCTAGAAATAAAATAGAAATTAAAAACTCAATGGATATGTTTATTGGCAGACCATACATCACACATAGAGAGACTCTGTGAACTGGAGGAATAATCTGTTATAGAATGCCAGGGAGATAAAAAGGTGGAAAATGCAAAAGAAATCAAAGCCCTGGGGGATAGAGGGAGAAGGTCCAAGATGTGTCTAATCTAAGTTTTAAAAAGTGAGGAAAGAGGAATGGACCAAAGGCAGCTTGAAGGTGTAACAGCTGAGATTTCCCAGAACTTATGATTTACACCAATCCAAAAATGTGGAATTTGAGCTGAGTTGCCAGGATGGAAAGTGACTTTGCAGAACTTGGATCTCACAGATGAGGCGTGTGAGAAGCAGTGTGTTCGCACAGGGTGCTGGGTGGGGGCCGGCGCCTGGGGAACAGGCCTTCTGCCACTCACAGAGCCTCGAGGGGCCTTTGGGAAAATGTGAACGGCGCAAGGCTCAGCCATTCATCCTGTGGGGGAACGTCGGGAAAACATGCCCTATCCCGGATGAAACATTGGCAAGAACAGCAGGGTAATCCTGTTTGGCATTTCTGAGAAAGGAAAGGAGGGATGTTAATGTACCCATTGTATGGATTAAGGAATCAAAGCACAGACAATAGACTTCTAAAAAGAGAGTAAGTGGGATCAGCGCACTTTCTGTCAGTCCAGGGCAGGCACCTCAGGGTCACTAATGCGGATTCTCTGTGCAGGAAGCTGTCCTAGGCCCAGGTCTGCATCCCTTCCCCACAAGCAAAGTCCTAATTACCTGTGGCTGCCTAGACCTGATGACTTAGATCCCACCCAGGCAGAGTTGTGACATCGGTGTGACGTGCACATGAGTCAAGTTGAGAACAACAGCTGTCATTGGGAAATGAAAAAGGGTCTGACACATATTGTCCTGCGTGCAATGTGGTGAAAGAGCAGACAGAGCCCAGTGGTGCCAAACTGTCTGTCTGGTCCCCACCCCCACCTCCCGTCTACCTTTGCTTTGGTTGTTCCAAGATGCTTTCGTTTGGAGAGCAGGAGACAGGAGTTGGTTGTGGTTAAGCTCTCCAGCTCATCTGAATTCACATTCCAGGCCCTTTGACAAGTTATTTAACATCTCTAAACCTCAGTTCTCTCACCTGTGCAATGGAGTCTACTACCTCCTAGAATTAAACAAGACTATTCCTGTTTCGGTATATTTATCAAAAAGTGGCAAATATTATTACCAGGCTTATTTCTAGTATTCTCACATTATGATTGAGTTAACTAGCCAAAGGATTCAATTTCCTTATAATTAGACATGGTTTCTTTTGGCTTAAGGTTTTGAAACAGGACTTAGAAAATTGTCACAGCATTTCAAAAGGAAGTAGTAAAAATGTCGAAAGAAAGAATAAAAATGCCTTAAGGGGAAAGGAAATGAGTTAGAGGTTTCACTGTCTTTAGATCTATATTTGACAGTGACTCTCAGCTGAGGTAGCCTAATCTTTTTCTGGGTCTCAAAGACAGTCTTCCTATTTTGCCACATTCTGGATTTCCTTATTCCACTGTGCTAAGTTTGGCTCAGAGAGTTGAGAGTTGAGGTGGTGGGACTCTGGCAGAAGTGTGGTGTTCGTATGTGTGTGTATTAGAGCAGCGGTCCCCAACCTTTTTGGCACCAGGGACCAGTTTCATGGAAGACAATTTTTCCACAGATGGTGGGGGAGAGGGGTAGGGGTGGTTTGGGGATAATTCAAGAGCATCACATTTATTGTGCAGTCAAATCTCTCTGCTAATGATAATCTATATTTGCAGTCGCTCCCCAGCACTAGCATCAGGTCATCGGGCATTAGATTCATAAGGAGTGCAACCTAGATCCCTAGCATGCGCAGTTTACAGTAGGGTTCTGCTCCTGTGAGAATCTAATGCTGCAGCTGATTTGACAGGGGGTGGAGCTTACATGGTGATGCCAACAAGTGATGGGAAGCAGCTGTAAATACAGATGAAGCTTCACTTGCTCCCTGCTCACCTCCTGCTGTGCAGCCCGGTTTGTAACAGGCCACAGGTACTCGTCTGCAGCCCAATCCTGCAGGTTGGGGACCGCAGTATTAGAGAATTAAAGGTGTGGTTAGACAACGGCTGGACCTAGTCTGGATCTCAGGGATGGGATCCCCACACGCAGCACCATGTGCTACCTTCTGCAGCCACCACAGCTGCAACTGCTAAAATTCGAGCATGTGTCACAGACCAAATAATGTTGGGAAGTTCTGGTCTACACGTTTGAAGAGCAAGCACCGTGGGTGGTCCAAAGGGATCCAGCAAGAACATGACAGTAGGAAAAGAAGGAAAGGAAAAATTAGCTTCAATGAAAGGCATAAAATTCCAAATGGTGAGTTCGCTCTATTTGGCTGCAGTAGGACCTCTCCAGGGAACATGGTAGAACTTGAGTCATTTAAACCTTGGCTGGGAAAAGTCGTGGAGGATGTACAGTAGACAAAGCTGGAGTTTGGATTAGTCTGGTGGTGGGACTAGAAGACCCAGTAGGTGATTTTAGTCAACCTGGCTCTGCTTCCCCAGACATCCCCCCTGCTGTCAGATTCTGCTGAGGGCCTGACTCAGGCCCAGGTGACAGACGGGGTCCTGACACGTGAGGGGGGGTATGAGTGTGAGGAGAGGTCTTTCCAAGTCGTCACTGCCTCGTTTCCTCGGACTGACTGGGACATTTGAAAGTTAGTATGTTCACACTCATAATAAATTTCTCATTTCTTGCAGAAAGTTTGTTTTATGGGGGAAAAAATAGAAGCAGGGGAAGGATATTCCATTTGAGTTTTCAGGAAATAATCTTTTTAATTAGAAGGCTGCCACACATTTCATATTTTCCTACAGGGCTTAAGTTCATTGCCATCATATGTGTGTGTGTGTTTTGTAAAAGCACACTACTATTAATTATTTGTTTTTCCTAGAAAGTGCTGCTTAAGGTGTGACTTCTGTGAAATTAGGCCATTTTGTGTCATCCATGTGATCAATATTTGGTTAAATGGTATGTTCTGTGTGGTTTGGTTCATAAAGTTATTTGAAGCCAAGAACCATCACTATAAACTTGCTATAAACCACGTTTTTACACTCAGTAGCATTCATACCTGGCACACAGTGCTGGGCAAACAGAGAGTGCTCAAAAACTGCATTTTGACTGATTGATGTGGGAAGTTGCCCAAAGTATTAATAATAACCCTTCCTGGGTCTATGCAGGGAGCAAACCAATGGGTGATTAAATTCAAGCCACTTTTTGAAAACCAGTTTGCTTTTCATTTCAGAAACACACAGGAATCCAAGGTGAAGAGAAGACATTAATTAGATTTTTACATTATTAAGAGACCCGGATTTGAAAGCACCCTCCTCATCACTCATCAAAGGACTTGAGCAATATCCTGCCAGCCTACCCCACCTTGGCTTCTGAATCTAGGGAACAGGCTTCTGCACCCAGTGGCTCCTCCTAGCTGCAACGCAACAGCCAGAGCCAGGCTGCCTGGCTGTATTGCCTACATGCCACTAACCAGGAGTCAGTCATGGGTAACTTTCACTGCCATGTGAAAGATGAAATGGGAATATTCCCATAAAGAGGCAGAAGGGTTGTCCAGGAACTTGTGCCAACACAGCAGAGCAAAAACAAATCAGGAATAGGGACACCTTGGTTCTGGTTCTAATTCTGGCTTGGACCTGACTTGTTATATGATCTTTGACAAGTCATTCAACGTGTGTCTGGACCAAATGTTACACAAACATAAAGGAACATGGTGATGGTTGTTACCAGTAGTAAGTTATTACGGGTATGTTTGTCTGCTTCTTCCTTTGTTTAGCTACCCTCAGCTATCTTGTTCCCTAAGGGATTTACAACAGCTTAAAAATGAGATAAGACCCTAGAGAAAATCCCTCCAAATCAAACCACCTTGTCTGACTCTTAACCATTAAGGAAACAACGAGCCGATGGGTCTCCTGTTCCAATCCGGTCCTACTGACCCATTAGCCATGTAGCTTGGGGAAAATCACTTCCTTTCTCTGGAACTTGGGGTCTGCAGGGGTTTAAAAACATGTCCCAAGGCCGGGCGCGGTGGCTCACGCCTGTAATCCTAGCTCTCTGGGAGGCCGAGGCGGGCTGATTGTTTGAGCTCAGGAGTTCGAGACCAGCCTGAGCAAGAGCGAGACCCCCGTCTCTACTAAAAATAGAAAGAAATTAATTGGACAACTAAAAATATATAGAAAAAACTAGCCGGGCATGGTGGCGCATGCCTGTAGTCCCAGCTACTCGGGAGGCTGAGGCAGTAGGGTCGATTGAACCCAGGAGTT
>CAUYSK010004667.1:0-12880 GCA_963575035.1 Avahi laniger | reverse complement strand
AAAGTCATAGAAAAGACTCTAGAAGAAAAGAAAAACCTTCATGAAATTAGGAAAAGGAACTAGCCTAAAGAGAAAACCAAACTAGGAAGTCGGCAACTAGAGAAATCAATTAGAAATAGCGTCTCAACCGATGCTAAGGTAATTAACATAACACAACCCATGCACAGATGTCCTTCACTTACAGTAAAATACTTCCTCTCCAGGACTTTGCTGGTCTCACTTATATATAGAAAAATACTAGAAGCATAAGGGGGCATGGTTGCACGTGACTTAGACCGAGCTACTCAGGATCATTTCAGGAGACAGGAGTTTGAGACAAACCAGGTCCCGTGGCCACAGCTAAGCGAGATCTGCCCTAAATCCTTTGAGGGTAAAAACAAGGTGGTCATTACCACTGCCATCGTCAAACATCAGGGCACAGTCTTAGACTCACCAGGCTTCTGAAGAAAACTCTAAACGACAGTTAACACAGAACTACACGTAATCTTCTGAAGTGATCTGATTGGGACCCAGTGCCTTGCTCCCAGGGCTGCACAGGTCTCTGTCAATCCATCTGAGAGGCCAGAGAAGGGATTTGGGAGCCAGACAGACTGACGGTCAACTCACGGATCAGCTACTTCTGAACTATAGGAACAAGGGCCATTTAACCAACCTCTCTGAACTACAGTGGCCTGATGAGGAAAAACCAGGTTACTATAGTGCAGATACATTGCAAAGCTGCTGGGATGACCACATGAGATGATAAATGCTAAGTATATAACATGGCGTCTAGCTCAGAGTGGAATACTCAATAAATATTAGCTTTTTTTCTCTGTATTGCCTTAGTTAACATACAATTTTTAAAAATCTGTAAAATCCTACCTGATTCCAGGGTCTTCAGTAACCTCGTCCACTATTAAAGAAAAAAATAAAATACATTTTAAATCAACAATAGAAAAATACAGAATATGAAAAGCATAGAGGGGCATGGTGGCACATGCCTTAATCCCAGCTACTCAGGATCATTTGAGGAGCCAGGAGTTTGAGACCAACCTGGACAACACAGCTAGACTTTGCCTTCATTTTAAAAAAATCATGCAAGCTTCTGTTCGTGCTTTGTTTACATTTTGTTGAAATAAGACTCTGAAGCTTCATTACAACATAGTATTTTGGGACCAGACCTGGAGACTGTACCAGAATTAATATTAATTATACCACTGGCAGGCAACTAGTGCACTAACTCATACTTTCCCTACTTTGTATTTATCAAATACAAGGATGAATGGGATCTATCAAAATTCAATTCCCGCACATGACCTGCTGTGTACAATCATCACAGTCCTAACGAAATCCTACCATACTGACAGAAAATGCTGTCATTAGCAGATTCAGTATCACATGAGGACAGCGTCAACCTTAAAGAGCATGAACTCTGGACTAACGGACAAGGAGCACTTAGAACAGAGTCTGTAGTAGACCCCCTTATTTGCTGTACGTGTGGAAAAAACACACTCGATGTATTTTTCCTCTGCTCTCACATCACAAAAACAATCATCAACACAGAAGACTTACGTGAACAAATGTGTGGGAAATTTTTCCCACCAAGAAGCCAGCAATCAATTCTGCAGTGGACACCAGCTGGGTGTCCTCTAATTCAATTCCAACACTATCCCCTTGGGGATAACATCAGATCCCAAAGGTTGAGGCTCAGTTCACAAGGCTGTCCTTCCCCACACCAAGAGCTTCTGACCAACTGGCTTCAAGTTAGAGTTCCCACAGTCTCCTCTTTGGGTTCAATGAATTTGCTAGAGTGGCTCGCAGAACTAAGGGAAACATTTCTGTCGACCAGTTTATTATAAAGGATATTACAAAGGATACAGATGGAGAGATGCCTAGGGCAAGGAACGGGGGAAAGGGTGCAGAGCTTCCATGCCCTCCCAGGGGTGCCACACTCCGGGAACCTCCACATTTTCAGCCATCTGGAAGCTCTTGGAACCCTGTCTTTTTGGGTTTTTATGAAAGCTTCATTACTAGCCATGACTGACTAAATCATTGGCCATTGGTGTTCAAATCTTCAGTCTCTCCCTCCTCCTAGGAGGTTGGGGAATGGGGCTAGAAGTCCCAACTCTCTAATCCTGTCTTGGTCTTTCTGGTGACCAGACCCCATCCTGAAGCTACCTAGGGGCTGCTGGCCATCAGTCCATCATTACCACACAAAAAGACATCACTGTGGAGAGTCTAAGGATGTTAGCAGTCAGACTGCAGGAAATGGGGTCAAAGACCAAATATCACATTCCTGGTTTTGTTTTCTGTGGTTTCCGTTACCTACGGTCAACTGCAGTCCAAAAATATTAAGTGGAAAACCCCAGAAATAAACAATTCATAAGTTTTAAATTGTGTGCATTCTGAGTAGTGTGATAAAATTGTGGGCCCTCCTGCTCCACGTCACCGAGGATGTGAATCATCCCTTTGTGCAGTGTGCCCCCACTGTGTAGGCTATCCACCCTTAGTCCTCAACATGCTCTGCTCCTGACATCCGACCCTCAACATCGTCATCGCCCGGTGATCCAGAATCTCCCAAAGGACATGATCTCCTCTCTCTGTCATACAGTCAGAAGGTCAATAGTAGCCAATGTTACATCACCGTGCCTACATCATTCACCTCATCGCGTAGATATTCTGTCATCTCACATCATCACAAGAAGTAGGGTGAGTACAGTACAGTAAGTTATTTTGAGAGACAACATTCATGTCACTTTTATTACAGTATATTGTTATAATTGTTCCATTTTATTATTGGTTATGGCTGTTCATTTCCTACTGTGCCTAATTTATAAAATGTTTCACAGATATGTGTGTATAGGAAAAACTTTGTACATACAGAGTTCAGTACTAGCCATGGTTTGAGGCATTCACTGGGGGTCTTGGGATACATCCCACACAGATAAGGGGGGACTACCGTACTTACTTTGTTGTGACACAACACAGCTTCTCCAGACCTTCAGTTGAAACTATTCACTTGAGGATCAAACACCCTATCACAAGGAAACGAGGTATGCGGGCACTGTACTATGTTTGCATGGCAAAACACAGCAACCAGAGCAAGGACAAGGATCCTTGCAAAGATGTTCCAGTGGCCAGTGGAGCAGAGCTAAAGAGAGATCGATGCACTTACTCTCCCCAATCCTCTTCTGGGGAAGGTGCTGCTAAGTTTACTTAGTGCTAGCTATTGTCTCCGCCCTGTGAATGGGGCAAACAGGGCTCAAATTCACCTGCCGTTTTACCTCCCTCACAGGGAACCACTGGAAAGGTCACCGCCCTAACAGCTTATACGCTCTGAACTGTGCCTTGTATTCACAAGGAAGCTTAAGAAGAAACACTGCGGAGGCTGTGGCAAATTGCCAGGGAATGCTGACATAAAAGATACACAAATCAAACTATCAACTCACTTGAGCTAAACAAACATGTCGATGGTTCTCCTCCTCCCTAGTGGGACGAAAACAAATTCTTTTTTCACTTCATGTAAAGCAAAACAGTGTGACTTTCTTGGCATTCCCCATGACAGAAAATCTAGTGGTAGGAGAGCCATGTGGCAATAACGTAGACTGCTCTCAAATTCATCCCTCAAAGGAAGAGGATCAGTGAGGATTTACTCATCTACAGTATTCACTCTCTGATCCTATTTCCAACCGCAAACTGTGCAAAAAAGACTTTGTGATTCCAGGTTTTTTTTTTTTTTAAGTGCAACCCCTTAAGATCGTCCCCTTACATTGCTAGAGTCCATCGGGACCCACCTCATAGACCAGGAGGGTACAGTGCTATGTGCTACTGCATGATGTCATTTTTGTCAGCCCTCCCCATGATGTGGCACATGTCTATGGAAATCATGCTTTTTCAGCATGTTAAGCATGTCATCAGATCCTATGCTGATGAACAAAACAAAAAGTGAAAAACAAGGACCAAGGACATCTTAAATGATAGCATCCAATTTCCCTGGGGCTTTTTAATTTTTTTGAATATTCAAACAGCTATCCACTGCATTATTCCAACTATATGACCGTGACGGAAAAAGCAAACCTGCGGGGACAGCAAAGACATCAGTGTTTGCGGGGTAAGTGAGCAGGGAGGGAAGGAAGAAAAGGCAGAGTACAGAGGATTTTTAGGGCAGCGAAACAATTCTGTATGTGAGGATACAAAGGCAGATAGGTGTCATTATCCATTTGTCCAACCTCACGGACTATACAAAACCAACAGTGAACCCTAATGTCAACTATGGACTTTGGGTGACAATGATATGTCAGTGCAGATTCACCACTTGGTGGGGGGGGGGATGCTGATAATGGGGGAGAGGCTGTGCATGTTGGAGGACAGGGGGCTTCTGGAAAATTTCTGTGCCTTCCCCTCAATTTTGCTATGAACCTAAAACTGCTCTTAAAAAAAACTGTATTAATTTAAAAACATATATTCACTGAACATGCTATTATATTATAGCGGTACACAGTCACCTTGAAAATTGGCGATAATTAAAGATGAAGTAATAGATTATGGATGTTATCTCCCAAATGGAAGTATATAAAAATACATAAAGCAAATAATAAAAATAAAAGACGTTTTAATTCTGCTTTTAAATCAGAAATCATTCTGCTGATTTCACCTAAAAATTTTACTGAAAAGTTAATCATATAAGGACAGATTATAATTATTTAATATTGTCAAATACCTGGTCAATATTCACCAAAAATCAAAAAAGTAACCAGTATTGCAATTTAATATGGATCATGCAACTAAAAGCAGTACCATGTTATGTTATATCATTATATTATTTGGTATAAAAATAAAATTTTAAGACAACTCCAAACATTAAGTCAGGGCTATGGCTGCTATGCAGAAATGATTTCTTATAGCAGGCATGAGACTGCCATCCTCACAGAGGCCTGCTTGCAAGGCTGGCCTTTGCTGGCACTTGGGAACTACATTTGGGAGGATTCCTACCATTCCCTAACTGACAAAAATGGCTCACTGTCCCTAAACTGCACAAACAACGTGGCTTACTCTGAACAGTGCCTTTCCTTATGGGAGTCTGGAATTTTGATCCATGCCAAGGAGAGGATGCCTCTGTGACTAGCCCCCATTAAAAAAAACTTGGGGAGGGAGGGGGGGCAAGGGCAACACACGTAACCTAAACATCTGTACCCCCATATTATGCTGAAATAAAAAAATTTTTTTTAATAAAAAAAATAATAAAAAAAAAATTGGGGTACTGAGTCTCCAAGGAGACTTTAGAACTGGGAAAAAACATTGCATATTTGTTGTCAAAATCTGGTGCCAGGGGAATTAAGAACATCTGGTAACTCCACAGGAGAGGACTCCTGGAAGCGTATGCCTGGTTTCCTCCAGACCTCACCACGTGCACCTTTTCCCTTTGGCTATTTTGCTTTGTTTCCTTTCAAGGTAATAAATCAGAGCCCGAGTATGGATATTTTCTGAGTCCTGTGAGTCTTTCTAGTGAGTCACCAAACCTGGGAGTCATCTTGAGAATCCCTGACACAATTGCATTATGTGAAATTTTTGTTATTTAAGTTGATATTTTATGTGGGACTACAATCAGAAGGTATTTCAAAGAATGTGTTTCCATAACGGATTTCCTTCACATTATCCTTGGCAATTCCTGTATTTCCATGCCCATTTGCATACAGGCATAAAAGGGACAGGTGAAACAATGTCAGAAAACCACGTGAAACAAGCAACAATCCCATTATAAGTAGAGTAAAACACAGACAATCTTCATGACGGACAATATGTTCTGCAGTATGAAAGCTATGAAAGAACATGAAAAGATCAGGACCAATTTTCTCTGGCTTACAAAGGTTTAATTCCTTTCTACAGTAAGTTTGCGTCAGGCTGGACATGGTGGCACACGCCTGCGGTCCCCGCTATCAGGAAGCTGAGGCAGGAAAATCGCTGAGGTGGGTAGTTCAAGGGTGCAGTCTGCTGTGATTGTATCTGTGAATAGCCACTGCACCCCACCTCTTAAAGTAAATAACATAAATAAATAAGTAACATGACTGCACATCATTCAGGTAACAGGAATATCTGTAAAAAAATAAAGCCACTGGATGTAGTATAATGCTGTACTACTGATCACAGAATTCCTTTTATTTGTTTCTAATCTTTTTCTTAATCTCTTAATAAACTAAAACATAGTTCACCTATTAAAGACAATTCATGACAGAATGAGTCAAAAAGTCAAAAAAGAAAAATATTGCATCCACATTGTAGGAGGAGCTATCCACTGCTACGCAGAAATACTGGATTGAATCTTTAAGGTTCAGTAGGACATTTAACTTGTTTTCAGGGGAAGGGGAGTTATCTTACATAGAGATTGTCAAATGTATGGTAATCCAATTAACTGCATGATCTAGTTAAGCCACAGATTACCAATTTCTAAAGAAATATAATACGGAAAAGTGCTTCCCATGAAAACTATGTCAGATAGAACAATTTGTATTTGACAATTCCACAGACTCTTAAATCCTGGCAAACCATCCTCAGTAACAGTCATTGTGCTAAAGATATAAAGAAGATTGGCATGAAAAACTAACAGAAGCCTGATCAAAAGTGAAACCCTGTCCCTATAAGAAATAGAAAAATTAGCTGCTCATGGTGGCATCAACCTGCAATCCCACCTTCTGGGGAGGCTGAGGCAGCAAGATCACTTGAGCCCAAGAATCTGAGGTTGCTGTGAGCTGTGATTACACCACTGCACTCTGCCTGGGTGACAGAGCAAGACTATCTAAAAAAGAAAAGATGAGAAGAGAAAACAAAAGAAAAGAAAAGCAGAGAAACTAATAGAATGCCAGATATACTTTAGGATAGGCAGCCAATTCTCTCAAAAGGAAATAATACACACTTGTCAAGCAGATATATATTACGAATGTGTTGTAACAGTATTTTCCTTTGGGATGAAATTCAAAAAAAAAAACAAAACAGTAAAAGCAGAGATATCAGGAGAATGTAAATGAAAAGAGAATTACACTAACAAAAAAGAGTCAAGAGCTAACTTTTCTACCAATGTCATGAAAGTTCCCAAAATACTGAGAACTAGTATATTCAGCACATGATCTTATATTTTTATTTTGAGATATATATATATATATATTAGTCTTCCACAATAAAATACTTAAAAGATGTCAGTTTTTCCCAACTGCTGGTCTCTAAACTGTTTCTGATCAAAACTTGAAACTGTCAAAACATGGCTGTGCTATGATTCTACACCACAGGGAGGGTAGGTACATCGACAGCACCTTCCGTTTCTTACTGACAGAGTTTTGTTTTGGAATGTATGCAGAACAGCTTGTCAAGGACTCGAGTACACAACAAGTAATTCCACAAGAGGCAGATAAGAAAGACAACACTTTTCCTCACATGTGACCCTTAGGTTTTGGCAATTCTGGAAAAATGTTGGAGGTGTACTCACGGTCTAGACCATTTCCCCTAATCCTGCATAGGTAGCTGCTGCACTTGCAAAAACTTAGTAGGATCTTGGCAGACACATTCCTCCACATTTGGATACAAGAACAACCGATCACATAAATAGTAGGCTTTACAACTATAAATATGTTGTTTTGAAAAGGATGTCATATAATCTTAACTTGTTAGAATAGATACTCCCTCCTTGAAATTCTCAGTTTTTAAAATTGTTACATCATTTCCTCTAATTTCTCTCCTACTTTTCCCTAACCACTTCTCAGTCTTCTATAGTCTTTTTCCTCTGGGAAATGTTGATATTCCCAGGGTTTTCTCACCGGACTTCTTCTCACTCTACATTTTCCCCATTGAGGATAAATTCACTAAGTTCTACGACTCTGCCTAATAATTAGAATAAGATTATTCCAAGTCTGCATCTCCAACCTCAGTGTTCAATCTCCAGCTAGAAATCTCTATCATCCACTTACCTACTGAAAATCTCCTACACGAATATCCCAGGAAACGCAACATGTATAGAAAAAACTTAGACTTCCCTGTTAACTGCTGCTCTCCTCTGCTTACCTGACAATTCCCTACTCCTTCCTCATGTCCAGTTTAAATGCCAGTGCACAGCATGGAAATCTATGGATCATTTGAAATTTTCTCTGCCCCCTAACATTTCACACTCAATAATCATATTAACTGTGCCTCTTTTCTGCCTCTGCTTTATGTTTCTACTACCATTGGAAACATAAACATAAATATTAACTTATAAAATAATTATATTCATACTTCTTAGGTTAACATGGGCTCTTAATGGATGGCTTTCACAGGAAAAATAAACAACCATTATTATTATTTCTTAAATTAAAAAAAATTAAGCAAAACAAATGAAAAAGGCATAATGCCAACAAAAAGACAAACATTTTTTTTTTTTTTTTTTTTGAGACAGAGTCTCATTGTGTTGCCCAGGCTAGAGTACCATGGCGTCATCCTAGCTCACAGCAACCTCAGCCTCCTGGGCGCAAGTGATCTTCCTGCCTCAGCCTCCTGAGTAGCTGGGACTACAGGCATGCACCACCATCCTCGGTTAATTTTTTCTATATATTTTTAGCTGTCCAATTAATTTCTTTCTATTTTTAGTAGAGACGGGGTCTCGCTCTTGCTCAGGCTGGTCTCAAACTCCTGAGCTCGAACAATGTGCCACCTCGGCCTCCCAGAGAGCTAGGATTGCAGGCGTGAGCCACCGCGCCCGGCCTAAGACCAACATTTTAAAACGAATAAACCGAGCTCTTTATTTTTCTGTATTTTACCATGGATCAGTAAAAAGCTCTTAATATAACAGACTGAGACTAGTCCAAGAATTGGTGACAAGGAAACGATGGCTTTAACTACTGCAAAAGCTTCCTTTGCCTCCCAGTCTCTTTATGTGGTTACCTTCCACCTGTCCCCTACATGGGGGCTCAGCAAATTACAGACCACACATCAAATCCAACCTGCCATGTGGTTTTGTAAATAAAGTTTTATTGGAGCACAGGCCATGTCTAGATGCTTACATACCATCTGTAAGTGCTTTCACACTACAATGGAAGGGTTGGGTAGATGTGACAGAGACCACCACCTGGCCTGCAATATTCACTCTGTGGCCCTTAGCATAAAGAGCTTGCCAATCTCTGCTTTAGACCATAACCAGAATGCCCTAATACCCAAATCTAATCTAGTGGCTCCCTTGCTCAAAATTCACCAATGAATCTCTGCAGCACACTTTGCTGGCTCCCTACAATAGCCACCTTTTTCTTTCTTGCTGGGGAAACACAATCTTAGTGGGATATTTCTCAGCCCAATATCCCAACCCAGCTCCCAAACCAGAAATGATTACTCTAAGCTTATCACTGTCATTACATTTGTTTTCCCAGAGATTGGCTTAGGAATGAGCATGAGGTGCAACCCAGACAAAAAAATGTTACAGGAAGTCCCCTGCGAGCTTCTGAGTTTTCTATTTAACAGAAACATGTGGAGAAAAGCAGGCCTTTTAGCCTTCAGATACTGTCCTGTGAGAATATGATGTTTGGGCCGGGCGCGGTGGCTCACGCCTGTGGTCCTGGCACTCTGGGAGGCCGAGGTGGGCGGATCGTTCTGAGCTCAGGAGTTCGAGACCAGCCTGAGCAAGAGTGAGACCCCGTCTCTACCAAAAAAATAGAAAGAAATTAATTGGACAGCTAAAAATATATATAGAAAAAATTAGCCGGGCATGGTGGCACATGCCTGTAGTCCCAGCTACTTGGGAGGCTGAGACAGTAGGATTGCTGGAGCCCAGGAGTTTGAGGTTGCTGTGAGCAAGGCTGACGCCACGGCACTCGCTCCAGGCATGAGAGTGAGACTCTGTCTAAAAAAAAAAAAAAAAAAACCAGTCAGATGCTACTTCACACCCATTAGAATAGCTGTAATTTTAAAAATGGAAAATAGCAAGTATCAGGATGCAGAGAAACCAGAACTCTCATAGATTGCTGTAAAATGGTACATCTGCTATGGAAAAGTTCATCAGTTCCTCAACAAACACAGAATTGCAAATCCACTTCAAGAATGGATTAAACAAATGTGGTATATCCATAAAATGGAATATTACTCAACCATAAAAAGGAATGAAAGTTTGAGTGTATGCTACGACCTGGATAACTCTCGAAAACATTTGGCTACATGGAGAAATCAAACACAAAAGGGCACATATTGTATGATTCCACTTACAGGAACTATCTGTAACAGGCAAATCCATAGACAGAAAGAGGATTAATGGTTGCACAACACTCTGAAGGTACTAAATGTCACCAATGGCAAATCTGGTTATGCGTATTTTACCACAATAATAAAAATATAAAGATGAAATAAAGACTCTTTCAAGAAAGAAAAAAAAGCTGAGAAAATTCACTGCCAGCAAGACCTATATTATGAGAAATGTTAAAGGGAAAGGATACCAGACAGGAAACTTGGATCTACACAAATGAAGAAATTCAGAAAAGGCAAAAATGAAGTAAATACATACCCCACAAAACATAATCTAATAAATTGTTAGAACTTACTCAGCCAGTTCAGCTCGAAAGCGCCAATTTCTACTATTATCTGTCACCAGAAACTCCTGAAGTTGATAAAGATAGTCTCTTCTTTTATCAATATGAAGAAGCTGAAGCAACAAAATAAAAATATTTACCAGGACAAGGTATAGACATTATTCCTTTTCCCAGAATGCTTGAAAACAGACTACAAGTGATATGGTTAATTCTTCGGAAGAAGAAATGTAGTATCTATATTTGTTTTAAAAACTGGTATTAAATTCATTTTCCCTGAATAATTCCATCTGCCTTCAGGAGTCATGTTCTTTTGGAATCTTTGTTTCTTGAGCCCGTTAGTGGCCTGCACCGAAGCCCACAGGACCCTGGGCATGGCTTTACTATGGCACTCCTGCTCTCCATTCACGCGACACCCTTGTTATCACGAACTCCCTGCAGACAGTGATCATGCTCCGAGTCACGTACGTGAGCCAGCCGTACAGCACTATCATGGCACATGGCAGGTACTCAGCATTTGTTCAGTGAAAAAAATAAAAAGAAATGTATCCTAATAGTTGCTCTATGAATATTTAAAAGTAGGTTTATAGTCAACAAGAGGGAAAACCCTGAAACTTTCTACAAATGGAAGCAAGTCAATCTAGCCGTAAATGGAACAGGTAACAATCACACAAGGCTGCACCTTCACAGGACAGGTTTTAATGACAGAACGTGCTGCAGGAAATCTTCAACATTACTTAGTTGATTTAATGTTGGCATTATTATTGGTGGAGAGATTCTGAAACTATTTCACATTATGCTATTGAATTGAGCAAATGACTAAATATATTAATGTTGTTAAGAATAGAGTTTTTACCATAAGAGAAAATTAAAAACTAAAGTGAAGAAAGGAGAGGAAATGGTATTGGGCTGGAAGTAGTTCTTTTCAATATGAACTTAATTCAATAAAAAAAACCCAACAAACTTCTTAGCTCCTGTACCCTGAAAAGGCCTAAAAGAAATAATACCCCAGGAGCAATGAGCACATCTAGTGCCCAGATCTTGGTTTCTAAAGACCATTCTCCACTAAAAAGGACCAGGCTCTTTGCGGAAATAGCTAACTCCAGGCTGGGGCAAGGCAAGGAGAAGCTGGGCCGGACAGCCAGGATGTGCTTTAAAACAAGGGGACAGGCAAATGGAAAGGACATGAGAGGCAGTTTAAGGGGTTCCCACTAGCCAACTGTGATGCTCAAAACAAAGGACAGAAGTGGATTACATTTTATTACACTGAATTAAAAAAAATACTAGAGTCCACATTGATGTTAAAAATGCTTTCGAAAAAGGGGAGAGAGAAGAAACAACTTCTCTTTACATTAGAATGTTAACTGGTAAAAATGGAAGGAATTATGAAAATAGAAAATCAATTTCACAGCCAACATAGCAACAACTGATTCGGGCAAGAACCATGCATGTATGGGTGCGTGGATGCAAGGGTCAAAGACTCAGGAAAAAGATATTCAGCGTTCAAAAGGTCACCTCACCACTACTTATTAATTGCCAAGGTAAAAGGCCACTTTACAATGGAGAAGTTGAGCTGACACCACCATAGTCAAGTTATTAGACTTATCACTCATGATGGGAAGGACCAACATCAAGTTACCCCTGATGTGATGCATTTGGAAAAACACATGATGACCTGTACAGAGAGGTAATACGCCTGCAAAAAAACCCCGTTCTGCCCAGAATCAAACTGTAACAACAGTCAAATTCAAATTGAGAAGCAATCTGCAAAACAACTGGTTTAGACTCTTCAAAAATGCCAATGACATTGAAAACAGAAAGTCAGGGTAAATGTTCAAGGTTTAAGAGGACTAAAGAAACATTTAAATTCAATACACACTTCCTGATGAGATTCTGAATCGAGGGGAGAAAAGCTATAAAGGACGTTATTGGGATAACTGGAAAAATTTCAATATGATCTATATAAAATATAACAAGGTATCAATGCTTTTAAAAATTAGATTACAATTACTTCTATACCTCAAACCTTAGAATTATGAGAGTCAATTTCAAGGCTGAAGTCTAAAAAACAATAGTTTTGTTTTGTTTTGAGACAGAGTCTCACTGTGTTGCCCGGGCTAGAGTGCCGTGGCGTCATCCTAGCTCATAGCAACCTCAAACTCCTGGGCTCAACCAATCCTTCTGCCTCAGCCTCCCAAATAGCTGGGACTACAGGCATACACCACCGTGCCTGGCTAATTTTTTCTATATATTTTTAGTTGTCCGATTAATTTCTTTCTATTTTTAGTAGAGACGGGGTCTCGCTCTTGCTCAGGCTGGTTTCGAACTCCTGAGCTCAAACGATCCACCCGCCTCGGCCTCCCACAGAGCAA
>CAUYSK010004665.1:0-62322 GCA_963575035.1 Avahi laniger | reverse complement strand
AGTAGCTGGGACTACAGGCATGAGCCACCATGCCCGGCTAATTTTTTCTATATATTTTTAGCTGTCCAATTAATTTCTTTCTATTTTTGGTAGAGATGGGGTCTCGCTCTTGCTCAGGCTGGTCTCGAACTCCTGAGCTCAAACAATCCGCCCGTATCGGCCTCCCAGAGTGCCAGGATTACAGGCGTGAGCCACCGCGCCTGGCCTTTACTTGCCATTTTTAATGTGAAAGTACAAAGTTTCCTTAGGATACCAAGTGATCAGAAGATATATATGAAGGCAACTAGATAACTAGATATAGAATATTTTGCAAAGACTTCAAGGACTGTAAAACCACGTCCAGGCACAGTGGCTCACACCTGTAATCCTGGCAATTTGCGAGGCAGAGGGTGGAGGATTACTTAAGGCCAGGAGTTTGAGACCAGCCTAAGGAACATAGAGAGAGACTCTGTGTCTACAAAGAAGTTAAAAAATTACCCAGGTGTGTTGGTGCATGCTTGTAATCCCAGCTACTCAGGAGGCTGAGGTGGGAGGATCATTTAAGCCCAGGAGTTTCAGGCTGCAGTGAGCTATGATTGGGCCACTGCACTCCAGTCTGAGTGACAGAGTAAGACCCTCTCTCTTAAAAAGGAAACAAACAAACAAAAACAAAATAAATCAAAACAAAAAAGGCAACCCAAATGTTCATTAATAAAGAATGGATAAACAAAATGTGGCATATTTCTATAATGGAATACTACAACACAGCAATAAAAAGAACAAACTGTTAATATATACATCATGGATAAAATCTCATAAAAATTACATTGAATCACAAACTATACAAATTATACTATACTATATATAGTATAATTCTATTTATATAAAGTTTAAGAATAGGCTAAAGTAATCTATGAGGCAGAAACCAGAAGTGTGGTTAACTTCTGGAAATGGGGACACGAAGGGACTTTCCAGGGTGAAAGAAATGTTCTCTATCTTGACTGGAGGGTTGGATACCTGAGTATAATATATATGTGTCAAAATTAATCAAAATGAACACTTAAGATTTATGAACTTCATTGTATATAAATTTTACCTCAGGAAAAAAAAAAAAGTAATGGCATTTACCAAAACACAATTGAGATGTTATGTCAACAAAGAAAAAAAGCAAAGAAAGAGAAACTCCAGTTTTGTAATTTATATTACTTACTTAATGGATTAGTCTCTGTTGTGGGATGTATAGGGGAAAGCACAAAACTGAGGTGATAACCACAGCAACAGCTACCATTTTGAAGGGCTACAAATGTCAAGTATTATGGTTCATATACCTAAGTTAACTCAAATCCCAATAACCTTATAAAGTAAGAAATAATTATCACTTTCATTTTAATTAACAAACTAATAAACAATCTATCTGAGATTAAAAAGCTAGGAAAAGTATCATGATAGTCTCTTTGGCTATAAAATTTGTGCTCTTTAAACTACACCAGGATAATTAAAAGCTTTTATCAATTTTACCTACTCCAAAGGTTAAAAAACTACATGAGTTAGAAATCAACTAAAACATAACTAAAAAGTGTTTAAATATTAACCTCTATAAAATACAATAAAAACATTTAGAAGTTCACATAGCTGACTTCCAATATGTTGAAAATCTGTGACAAACAAGAGACAAACAAGTTATCTCAAGAGATTAACCATTTATTAATCTGAATCTGACCTGCTGGATGCATATGGTAAGAATTATTTTCTATTTCCTCTCGGTCATCTTGCAGTGACTCATCATGGAAAGAGGTTTCTTCACTGCTTCCTTCTAGCCCATTTCGCAAAGCAGCACGCATGTTTAATGCAACAATGGTATCATCCACACTGTTGCTGCTGTTGTGTTTATTTCCTGCACTCTCTGGGGTTTGAGGAATGGGTTTAGCAATAGGGTTAGTATAAAAACGTGACACGAGGGAATCATCATCTCCATCCTGATGATGATTCTCATCAACAGGTTTGCTCAGGAAACTAAATCTGAAAAGGGAGAAAAAAAAGCAAATATCTTAGCCCTTTTTAGTAGTAATAACAATGATAAAAGCTAACCCTTACTGATCTTTTACTAAGTGCCTGGCACTGTTCTAAGTAGCTCCATGTATTAAAAATTCACTTAATACTTACAGTAATCTTGTGAAATAGGTTCTAATTATTGTCTCTATTTTATAGAAAAGAAAACTGAGGCATAGAAAAATAACTTGCAAAACATCAAAACACTTTAAGTACTAAAGTTAACATTTTAACACAAAACATGTAACTCTAGATTCCATACCTTTAACTGCTACTTTCATAAAGGAATAGAACTGAGCATCTCAACTTTTGGCTTTATAAAAAAAAAAAAGTATGCTCTGCTATGTGGTATATTGATATGCTTGGTGGTTAATACCAAGATTAAAAAATGTAAAAAATTTTAGATTTTTAATATTACAATCACCAAGGTATTAGAGAATGCTTTCTTAATAAAAAAATCAAACTAGAATTATATCCAAACAGAAAAATACAGCAGTGTCAAGATGCATACACAAGGATTTGTTACTGATGCAACATTTTGAATAGAACAATACCAAATAATCTGGATTTCCACTAACAGAGCACTTAAGTCATCTTACATTCACAATGACTATGCAATCATCACTAAAAAAGAGGCAGACTGGGCACAGTGGCTCTCGCCTATAATCCTAGCACTTTGGGTTGCTGGGATGAGAGGGTCACTTTTGAGGCCAGGAGTCTTGCTCTGGGCAACACAGCAAGACCCCGCCTCTAAAAAAAAATTTTTTTTTAATTAGCAGGGCATGGTAGGACATGCCTGTAGTCTCAGCTACTTGGGAGGCCGAGGCACAAGGATCATGTCAGCCCAGGAGTCTGATGTTGCAGAGAGCTATGATGACACCATTGCGTTTTAGCCCAGTCAATAGTGCAAGACTGTGTCTCAAAAATAAATAAATAAAAGAGACGGCAGATACATTCATAAAGATATGAAGGGCTATGAGAAAATAATCAGGTTACAAAATATATCATTCATGCATAATTTTTACAATATATCAGTATATTTATACAAATATGATTATAAACAAATTCCTAATGTTGAAAAATGTATGCCAAAATATTAACAATACATACACTTTTGCATCATCCTTTATACACACTATATTGACTTTTTTGTTACAATGAGCATTTATTACTTTAATAATCATCACAGACAAATTATCCCTCATTTTAAAGGGTATCAAATGCATGCTAGCCATGTCCAAAACAATATATTATACGCGGATACCAAAATAGTTTGCAGAACTGAGTCAGAATTCCAATAGTTTTAAGGTCTAAAGAACTCAAGAAGGAAAATATGACTTAATTTCTAGGTGCTCATAAGCTGCAATACTTCTTCTATGTAACATTTATCAAACTTTATAAATTTTCATAAAATTCTAACCTCAGAATCTTTTCAAAATAGTAGGGCTCTCTACTAAGAGCAACTAAAAATAGAATTCAGTTTACCTTTCTCCATTTTCCGGATATTCAGATGGTGAGGCTAGATCTTCTGAATCACGATTAACAGGAGAAAAGAGATTGCTATTATTAAGGTTCTTCAAAACCAACTTCTTAATGCTCTTTCTATAAAGACCAAAAGAAAAAAATAACTCAGGCATACAGTTATGTCGCAGACATATTTTAAAAACTGAAGTCCAGAAGTACACTTCTGTTCAACTCTTGTACACCAAAAAATGACTTAAGAAGTTTCATTTATAAACTCTTCCTAGAAGTTTATAACCAGAACAAAAGGCCTGAAATATATTACACTCTGGTGTTTGAAAGAATAAAGCTAAACACATTCAAATCAAAGTGGAATCTAGGCTGGGTGTGGTGGCTCACACAAAAGGAAACAAGACATTTCTTTAAAGAAGATAAATGGTCAATAAGTACATAATAAGATGCTAAACATCTTTAGTCATAAGAGAAATGCAAATCAAAACCACATGAGATAACACTTCACATTCATTAGGACGGCTATTCTACTGATCAGCATAGAGTTTTGACCTGCTCTGTTTCCGACCTGGGCCGGTTCACCCCTCCTTAGGCAACCTGGTGGTCCCCTGCTCCCGGGAGGTCACCATAGTGATGCCGAACTTAGTGCAGACACTCGATCGGCAGAGCGCGCTACAGCCCAGAACTCCTGGACTCAAAAAAATCCTCCTGCCTCAGCCTTCCGAGTAGCTGAAACTAGAGGTGTGCGCTACCACGTCTGGCTGGATGGTTATTCTAAATAAACAAACTGGAAATAAGAAATGCTAATTAAATGAAATTCAACACTGCTAGCAGTACTGTAAAATGGTGCAGCTTCTGAGGAAAACAGTTTGACAGTTCCTTAAAAGGTTGCGAATAGGATTAATGTATAACCAATTCCAGCCCTAGTTATCTACCCAAAAAAATTGAAAGTAGAGACTCACACAGATACACCAACGTTCATAGAAGCATTATTTACAAGCGTTAAAAGGTGGCAACATTCCAAGTATCCATTAACAGATGAATGGATAAACAAAATCTGGTACATATATACTATGGAGTATTGTTCAGCCATAAAAGGGAATAAATTGCTAACATACGCTACAGCACGAGTGAACCTTGAAAACATGCTAAGTGAAATATATCAGACACGAAAAATATTATATGATTCTCCTTGTATGATGTATCTCAGTTAGGTAAATGCATATAGACAGAAAGTAACATAGAGGTTACCAAGGATGGGAAGGATGAGAAGAAAACAAATTATTGCTTAATAGCTATAAGAGTTTCTGTTTGGGATGAGCAAGTTCTGGAAATAGTGGCGATGGCTTAAAAATATTGCAAATGTACTCAATGCCATTGAACCGTACACTTAAAAATGGTAAATTTTGTGTTACGTATGTTCTACCACAATAAAAATTAAAAAGAAAAAAATAACTTAGGTCAACCACAAGTTGATTTAGGAAGACATGTAGAAAGGCTGTTAAATGTTAAAATGGATAAATTTAGGAAGATTGTAGATGTTTTTTCTGTGATACTATAAGTTAAAGAAAGAAGCTAAAGTACCCAAACAAAATCAGTATGCATATCGAAGTCCTAAATGGTTAGCAGACTTAACCTGATTTAAGAGTACCATATCCAGCCACTACAGAGTATATATTCTTTTCAAGTACACAAAAAACATCTACACGCTAACATTACGTTGGGCCATTAAAGCAAGTCTCAAATTTCAGAGACTTGAAATCACCCATTTTTGCGTTAAATCTAGAAATTAATGAAAAGATAACTTAAAAACTAAAGCTGAACTAAAATGGAAACTTACATCTCTAACTACATACATTTGAAAGAAGGAAAGCTGAAAAATCAAAGAACTAAACTCCCATTTAGAAAAAGAAAAGAAAATTAATGGGCCGGGCGCGGTGGCTCACGCCTGTAATCCTAACTCTTTGGGAGGCCGAGGCGGGCGGATTGTTTGAGCTCAGGAGTTTGAAATCAGCCTGAGCAAGAGCGAGACCTTGTCTCTACTAAAAATTGAAAGAAATTAATTGGACAATTAAAAATATATAGAAAAAAATAGCCGGGCATGGTGGCGCATGCCTGTAGTCCCAGCTACTTGGGAGGCTGAGGCAGTAGGATTGCTTAAACTCAGGAGTTTGAGGTTGCTGTGAGCTAAGCTGATGCCACGGCACTCGCCCGGGCAACACAGTGAGACTCTGTCTCAAAAAAAAAAAAAAAAAAAGAAAATTAATACCAAAAGGGGACAGAAGAAACCAGTAAAGATAAAATTAAATATTAATGAAAGTGAAATATATAAAATAAAACATTAATGAAACAGGAAACAATCATAGAATAGAGAACATCAATAATGTCACTAATCAATCCTTTGAAATGACCAATAAAATTGGTAGATATCCAACCAATCTGATTGAGAAAAAGAGAAGGCACAATAAAAATCCAACGTCAGGAATGAAAAAGGGGACATCCTTACAAATTCTACTAACATAAAAAAGAGAAAGGTATTTTTAAGGAACTTTACATCAATATATTTAAAACTTTTAATTAGCTGAATACTGTAAAAATAGAACTGGCCAAAAATGACTCAAAACATAAAAAATAGACAATGAGACTCTGTCTCAAAAAAAAAAAAATAGAAAAGCTGAGTAATCCTATAACTCTTAAATTAAATCACTAATTTTTTTTAAAAAATGCTTTCTTAGAAATACTACTTCAGACCCGGATATCCTTAATCAATACCAAACATTTGATGAAAAAAAATTACCATCTTACCCAAAATCTTCAAGAAAATAGAAAGAGGAAATACTCTACAATTTGTTTATGAGGTTTGTATAACCCTTATAACTAAACTGGGTAGGGACTTTGTAAGAAAGGAACATCAGACTAATCTAACTCAAGAACACAGAGAGCAAAAATCCTGGCCCAAATTTGACAGACTGAGTCCTACAAGCAAGGAAGTTACCAAACACTACTGAGGCATGTGGAAATGTTTTGGCAGCCAACCTAAAAGGGTTTCTTGCTGGCCAATGATGGGACAATTTGAACATTACAGAAAAAATAACTGGAATGGACTAAAACAGGGGTAGGGTAGAGAAGAGATTAAATATTTCGCATGCAGAACATACCTACAACTAGAAAACAAAACACTAAACATGAAACATAAAAACAGTGTCAAGCGAAACTAAAAATGAGTGGGATCAGAAATATCAAGTGAGACAGGTACAAAGAACAGACATAAGAAGCCAAAGAACAGGGAAGTCCAACAAAACCTAATTTGATAAATACATGATAGATTACCATTCAATTAAGTGACATTTGAAAAAGAACACTGGGAAATAAAATCATATCCATTTAAAAATATATATGCAAATCAGAAACATATCAAAATATCTCCTATGCTTGACAACTTGTCCTATCCATCTTCACCTTGCTAAATACTACTTATTTATGAGGTTTCAGTTTAAACAACACATCTTCTTAGCTTTCCTTGATTATTCTATTAGTCTCTCTTCTAGCGGCAAGCTCTACTTCTCTTTGTCTCCTGTCATACTTATGATTACTGTTTTCCCATAGATTGTGAACTCAATCCAGAGGGACAAGTCTTTTTCACAGCAGCATTCCGAGTGTCCATCACACTTTGCGCTTAGAAGTCTCCCGATAAATGTTTGTTTGACAAACATTGTTGAAGGAATGAATAAAGGTATTAAAGAATACTTCCAAATTTTATGATTCAGAATAAAGAATATTGCTGGCTTGCTCTGTAGTAAATGTCCCCTGACCAGTATGAAAGACAAATGGAAAAAGACTTGGCACCAGCAAGCTTCTCACACACTTGACAATCTACCAAATTCATCTTTCAGGACAAACAGAATATTGTTTTAGTGCTGGTCATATTGATACGATTCCTCATGAATCCTTTACTATCTGTGACATAACATGGCAACAATTTGATGAGCCATAAAGTGGTGGTCCAAGGCTTAAATTCAGGAAGAGAAGAGAGGTATGTGCCATTTCCTTTAGACAGTTACACACAGTTAATACTAAATTCTAGATGTTAACAACTCAATAATGAAAAGCTGCAGCAGAAAGTTGAAAGACTTTTTTAATTCCTATACTCTTTTACTTCTTGAGCTACATACATGATCATTATTTTTAAGCCCCTTCCTCCCATGAGTGGTTACAGGAGTAGAGCTGGGAGATTCTCTATTACTATTTAGCTCCATTTATGCCTCCTAAGATCCGTTCATATGTTCAACATTTATGGATCACTTACTATGTTGCAGGAACTGTTGAATATTTTAAATGACAGAAAAAACTCCCTACCTATATTAGAGCTTGTCTAGAGGGAGAAAACAAAAATAAAAAGATATAAATTATATATCAGAAGATGAAAAGTGCTGGTATAAAAAGGGAAAAAAAGAAGATAAGAAGGTGGAGAGTGCCAATAAAAGAAAGGACAGGGCTGGGCATGGTGTCTCACACCTGTAATCCTAGCACTCTGGGAGACCCCGGTGGGAGGATTGCTTGCGCTCAGGAGTTTGAGACAAGCCTGAGCAAAAGCGAGACCCTGTCTCTACTAAAAATAGAAAAATTTAGCCGGGCATGATGATGAGTGCTATTTGGGACGCGGAGGTAGGAGGATTGCTTGAGCACAGGAGTTTGAGGTTGCAGTGAGCTATGATGATGCCACTGTTCTCTAGCCCAGGCAATCGAGTGAAACCCTGTCTCAAAACAAAAGAAAAAAAAAAGAAAAGAAATAAAAGAAAGGAACTGAGTCCAGTGCATTTCAATTCAAAGAGCCTGGGAAAAAGAAGAACTAGCAAAGACAACTGAGAAGGAGCAACCAGTGAAGCAGGAAGAAAACTGGGAAATTATAGAGTCCTAGAAGCCAATTAAGAAAGTGAATCAAGGAGGGAAGAGATCAACTGTGTACAATGCTTCTGATACTTTAGGGCTGTTGACAGGAACACCACAGAAGTAAAGCCAAGGAGGTCATGTGGCATTAATTAGCAAAATGCACTCCCCACCCTAATCCTTTCTATTTGTATAGCATGTTTGCAAATCCTAAGAAGACCGTAAAATTGCCCTGAGAGCTACTGACCTGATGGTTGAGCTGGTATATCCAAGCCCCCTTCACATACTCTGTGCAAAACGCTAGGACAGACATGAATAATACAGTCCCTGCCTTCAAAATAATTTACTGATATTCTAAGAAATGTGTAAAACTGGACCTTCCCTCTTTTGTGAAGAAGCAGTATGCCATATTTTTAAGGAAAGAAAGGAGCTATAATGTTTTCAACTTATTAACACTCAAAAAGAACTGAGAGTGATGAATTTCCATTTGTTCTCCAAAGCTTAAAAAACCCCCCCAATTTTTTTTCTAATTAGAAAAGTATATATTGTTTAAGAAAGCCTGTGGTTGTGCATATGTCTGTGTCTGTCTGTCTAGCTATGTATCTAGAAAATTAAACAATCCAGAAATGAAATGCCCTGAAATTTCCTCTCCTGATGTTAAATGATGTTAACAGTTTGGTACATGATTTTCTTCAGGTTTTTTTTTTTTCAATGCATATATCAACATTCCATGGCATATCTGCTCTAAAGCATCACTTAAGTATAATTTTCTATGTTTATCAACAATTCTTCTACATACTTCCTTGGATTTTTTTCTGTGTAATTATTTTATTATTGGTTCTATATGTAATTCTTATGTAGTAATGTAAAAAAAAGAAATATTCTTCTTAATCTGTTTAACCATTTTGAGTTGTTAAAAAGGGATTAATTTCTCTAAATAAAATAGCATATGTAAACTAGAAGTACATTCATCAAAATATATTTATTATTTATTTATACAAAATATTATGTTAACTATGGTTATCCCTGAAGTGATTACCTAGGTCCTTTTTATTCTTCTCTGTGATGTTCCCTACTTTTCAAATTAAAAAAAAAAAAACCCCAAAGTGCATTACATTTGTAATGCACTTAAATAAATAATTATATATATATGTGTGTGTTTATCAATTTTTTTTGTATTTATATTTACAAAAATAAACTCACTTGGGCATGAACGCTCCATTGGCTAGGGATGGTTCATCGTCATCCAGCCCATCAAAGAGATGTGATTTGGCTGTGCCTGTTGTTTGCAATGCCTTTGGCCGGACTCTAGTGGCAGGGCGGGGTGTCAGTTTATAATGGGTAGGTGTAGTAAGAGCCTTCTGGGCTGCTGGATTTGTTGGTTTCAATCTCTGAAAAACAAAAGAAAAGCATCAAGGACAGTTCTAGTTTAATTGAAATGTATGGCACTGGCCTTAAAAATCAGAAGACCAGAATTCAAACCTCATTTCTGCTATTCACCCTCTAGATACCTCTTGAACTCTCAGCTCCCATAAAACAAAGGTGTTAACACCCAACTTTGTACAAGATGAATATCCCTTAACCAAAAATGCTTGGGAACAGATGTGTTTCATTCAGATTTTGGACTTTCAGACTTTGAAATATATGCAATTATACTCACCAGTTAGCATTCCAAATGCAAAAATCCAAAATGTCCCAATGGGCACTTCCTTTGAGCTCAAGATTTTGGATTTTGGAGCATTTTGGATTTCAGATTTGGGATGCTCAGCAATGTATTTCTCTATAATTGATTTTTACTCATCTTTCTAGCCCCTGTTTCAACAGATTTGTATGATATCTTTTAAAATGCAATTGAGATACTTAATCTGAAAAGTGTTTTGTAAACTAAAATGTACTAACACAGAATATTATTAACATACTTTGTCTGTTATCTTCATTCTATGAAAGAGAATGTAGCTTGCAATAGTTTTGCTTTGCAAAACAATGAAAACAATGTTAAGAAAAAATGTTAAGAAAAAAATGATACCACAAAAATCCTGAGACACAGACATTTTCAATTAAATAAAAAATCTCATGTTTTAAGAAAAACAGATTCAGTGATGAATTGACATTCAATTTCTATGTAATCCAAATACCTCTGAAAAAAAGACAGATACTAATTTATATTTATCCATCTTTTAGTAAACATTAACAATTACCGTGAGTCAAACACTATGTACTGGGAATAAAAATAAAGTTACTTTTCCTGATTCTTAAGTGGAGACACAGCTAGATTCTTAAGTGATTCTACGAGTGGAGACACAGCTATATTAAGATTTCAGGTTGGTATAGATGGCACCTCTACGATGTTTCTAAAGCATCTTCAGCATGTTCCATATTTTGTTCCTGAATAGTATATATGAAATTATATAATCACGTCAAATAACAATGTCCAGCATATCTAGCCTGTCACAATACATTCTCCTTTTCCCAGTGCAGACTGTTCACACTTCAGTAACAATGAATCATTGTTCTTTCCAGATTTTTGTGATTTTTCACAATTCTATGCCTTTTCTTGGTATGCTTGATCTAGACTTGCCAATTTCTACATATCCATCCAAAAAATTAAATGTCACCTCCTCTGAAAATAAAGCAATAACAAATTCACCCAAGCATCTATGCACTTCCCTATTATATTTTTAATTAAGATAAAACTCACATAACATAGAATTCACCATTTTAACACATTTAATTCAGTGGTTTTTAGTATATTTACAAGGTTATACAACCCACCACTATCTAACTTCAGAACACTTCCATCATTTCAAAAAAGAAACCCTATACCTCCTCAAGTCTTTCCCTCATCCGTTTGCAACCATGAATCTGCTTTCTTTTTCCACAGATTTGCCTATTCTGGGCATGTTATATAAATGGACTCATGTGGCTGGCTCCTTTCACTTAGCATGTTTTCAAGGTTCATCCAGGTTGTAGCATGTATCGGTACTTCATTCCCTTTTATGGCTGAATGATATCCCATCACACAGACATACAACATTGTTTATTCATTCATCGGCTGATGGGCTCTTCTATCTATTATTGCATATATTATATTGAGCTAGAGTAATTTAAATTCTTACAGGTCTGATCTTTCTCACTGGATAAAAAGCTCTTAGAGAGGAAGTTCTTGTTTATTTTCATTTTGTATCCTCAGAATTAAACACATTAGGCACCTAACATTAGGCTGCATGAATAACATGTAATTTTTCTCTAATCACAACTTATATTTACACAGCACTTTAAAAAGTACTTCCATATTCATATTTTGGTTCTTATATATGGCTTACAAGATTAACTAAAGAATAAAGGTACTGGGCCGCTGCACCTATTGTCCCAGTTACTCAAGAGGCTGAGGTGGGAGGATGGCTTGAGCCCAGGAATTCAAGCCAGCTAGGGCAACACAGCAAGATCTCGTCTGTTGTTTTTTCTTTTTTAAATAAAGTCTTCAAAACAAAAAACAAAAAACAGGCTGGGTTCTGTGGCTGCCTATAATCCCAGCACTTTGGGAGGCCCAGGTTGAAGCACAGCTTGAGGCCAAGAGTTCAAGATCAGCCTAGGCAATACAGTGAAACTCCATCTCTACAAAAAATAAAAAAAAAATTAGCTGCATAGTGGTGCCTGCCTATAGTCCAGTTACTAAGGAGATGGAGGCCGGAAGATTTCTTGAGCCCAGAAGTTTGTGGTTGCAGTGACCTATGACTGCACCACTGCACTCCAACCTAGGCAACAGAGTGAGACTCTGTCTGAAAAAACAAAACAAAACGAAGAAAAAAAAACAAGAAAAACAGCTGAGGGATAAATGATTGAATAATAATTTCTGTACACTGAATGACCAAATATGGGCCAGGTATACACTATTTCATTTAATTCTCAAAACTGAACAGTGTTGCTATTCACATTTTATGGCTGAAGAAACAGATTCAGAGAGGCAAAGTGACTTTCCAAATGTCTCACAGATTGTGACTGTGTGGTGAAATAAGGATCAAACAGACCAAAGAGTATATTTTTAACACCATACCACAGTGAACAAAAGATCATTTCTTTGCCCACTAGAGTTATAAGAGATTAAGACAAGCTATGTAGAAATCAGGAGGTACAATTTTGACTTTACCACTCAAGAACATCTGATTTGAGGAAAGTCAGCCTCTCTGAGCCGTAGTTTGCTTAACTGTAAAATGAGAACCATAATATCTGCCTTATTTCTGGGCTGTTGAAAACCCTCAGCTTGCCATGACCTTCAGTCTAGTTCTCATTTCACTATTCGTCATGCAGTCTTCCAGATATAGCAAAAATAATTTACCCCAGCCTACTGAAATAATATCTTAAAAAAATTAATTAGACCTAGCTTTGCTTAATTCCTTAATCTATACTGGCAAGAAGTTACAACCTGCATGTTTAGTTTCTTTTTCTCTGAGAAGATATTTTACAAAAGCATTCTTAAATTTACCTCTTCTTTCTTCTTAGGGTCTGACATTGGATTCCGGAAGAGAGGTGAGTCTCCAAAAGGTGAGTATGTTAGACTATTGATGTGCTGTTGGAGAACAGCCTGCTGGGCAGCAGAAGCATTTGGATCTGTGAGAGCTTTAAAAAGAAAAAGAAAAAGAAAAAAAAAATTCAATCTAAGGATCCAATGTATTTCTAGCAGAGAACTATGCACTGTTTTTGGAGAAGTGGTCTTTAAAATGTTTAGACTCACTCAATGGCACCATTAGGGGGTGGGGTAGGACAGTGGAGCAAATCAATGAAGAAAATCAAGAATCAAATAAGCTAACGGGTCAAAGATATGAAGAAGTATTTAATAAGAGACAATACACATGTAAATTCACTTAAAAGGGGTTCACTATCACTACTAATCAAAGAAATGAAAAGTTAAACTTGAAGAAATATTTTGCATCTACCTCACTATCACTGGCACAACTGTAAAAAAAAAAAAAGTTATAGTCTCTGACCTCTAGAAACATTACAGATTGGTTTAATCTGTCTAAGGAAAACAGTACAACAGTACACAGAGCAAGCACTGTTTTTATATTTTTTGACCCAGTAAGTTCAATCATGGAAATTTAACTCATGGACTTTATTAAACTAGAAACAAAATAAAGAAATATTCCTAAGTACTCACTGCACATTACCCTGTAATAGTTAAGATTTGGAAACAACCTGTGTCCAGCATTAAGTTAAAACTTATAAAATTTGCAATATATCAACATGGTAGGTCATGTAGTTATTAAAATTTACAATAACAATTAGTTTCACTGTAGAAATATAGAAGTATCTTTGATTTAGTAAGTGAAAATTCCACAATAACCAAGGATATAGAGGAAGATGACAGCACACAAACAACAAAAATGGTTGTTATGGCATCTTTATATATTGATTATTTACATTTAATATTCATATTTTAATTAAATATAAGTTAAAAGGAATAAAAGATCATCCGGTTAGTCTAATTCTCTCAAAGTGTAAGAACATTTGTTACCAACTTCAGAGAATTTAGGAAACAGACATAACTAATGATGAAGACTATATTCATGATCTACAATTATACAAAGTAAGAAAACAACAAAACCATTCGCAGTATACCTTGATTGATGAAGAAACCTCTTTGCAAGATAAAATAAACCTTTGCGAAAATAGCGACAAAAATCAAATCGCACTAAAGTCATTTTAGAAATTCAAATACTGCTTTTTTTCCTTATAAACACTAAGAAATAAGGCTAAAGCCAAAATAAGATAATACACATTAAAGAAGTACCATAATCAAAACACTTTGAAAACTCTCACAATGGGAGGGAAGGGGCACAAAAGCAGCAATAACAACAACAAAAACAGAATAGGCAGTTATAACTAAATTAATGAAAACAGGTGGATTCACCTTAGTCAAACAAAGCTTTCCTAAAATTCATGTATTCGTTATATGCTAAAACAATGTTATGTTGATATTTAAGACAGTACAAATTTATTCAGGATCTGAAACCAAGGAGATATCAATTTAAAGAGTAAACAGTCAATCATTTGTATTCAGAAAGTTCCTAAACCCAATGTAAGACTATAGGCAAGCAAAAAATACAGAAAAGTGGGGGTTTTTTGATACACACGATTACATATTAATAGCATATGGGGACTGATACAATAAAAATTTTAGAAAAATCTAATCTTCACTGGTCATTTTGTTACCTGACAGCCAAGTACTCATTTTTAAAACTCTGAATAGTATCAGTTGATCTCATCATTTAACAAATACAGGTCACCCTAACAGGGCATGCTCAAAAAAATAAAAACTTCCTATCACAAATACAAACATAATTAAGAAAGTGTGTGAGCATGTTTTCATTCTTTTATGTATAAATACAAAATCTTCCCCTATGTTAACTTTTTTTATTTAAAGATACAGGTAAGAGCTGACATGTTAGCAAAAATAAGAGAACAAGCGAGCACTAGTATAGCCACTACTGGTGTTATACTGAATTCTGGTCAAAATAATTTGAAAACATAACAAAGAACTAAATCATGGCCAAATGACTCAAGAATAGGGACAAGTATAAAAATCAAGCCTTCTGATGAAACAGAAGAAACTGATAATACTTTATTTGGAACAAAAGCAATGGGTTACCACAAAGAAATTATAGCAGATTGTTGTACTTAGTTTTAGGTAAAAGTAAAACCACTGGGTGGAAATTCTATGGAGACAAAATTTGGTTTCTGAACTATTTGAACAGACCAATGGATTGAACTGCCCTGTAAGGAAGTTACTCTATTTGAAGTTTTTAAGACATGTATTTTTAAAACCATAATAAGGCTGGACTTACATACACTCTTAAGTACCTTCTAACTTAGTAGTTTTTAAGATTCTAATGCAAAGATGTACACTCTAAAAGCAAATTCAATTACTTTTAAATGTACATTAATGTATACAATTTTAATATTAAATTCTTGTGTCAGAAACATTTAATTGGCTTTGGAAAAAGAAGCTATCCAAGTAAAAATGGCAAGTTATGATATTTATGCTATCTCCTATTAAAAGCAATGAAAAATAAGGAAAAGAAATAAAATTAAAATATCATCTTTAATGATAAAGCTGTGTGTAAAATTCATACAGAGATCAATTTGAATTCCAATTTACCTCCTCTCTCCAAAGAGCTCATTAAAATCTACGGCTAAAAACCATTAAAATGCATCTATATAAACCCACGATGATGAAGAATGGGGAGGTAGAAAAATGAAGAAATGAGAAAATATAACAAATTCTAGGGGAAAGAAGTGGACAGAGGAGTGTTAAAGCAGGAAAAAGGAAACTATAGCTCAGAGTACACTCAAAGCAGATTACAACTGACCCTTGAACAACACAGATTTAAACTGCACTGGGTCAACTCATACACAGATTTTCTTCTATATCTGCCACCCAAGAAAGTAAGACACAATCCTTCTACTCCTCCTCATGATTTTTTCTTTTTTTCTTTTTTTTTTTTTTTTCTTTTGAGACAAGTTCTCACTTTGTCACCCAAACTAGAGTGCAGTGGCATGAACATACCTCACTGCAACTCCTGGGCTTAAATGATCCTCAGCTTCCTGAGTAACTCGGACTACAGGCATGCACTACCACACCTGGCTGATTTTTAAAATTTTTTTTGTAGAGACAGGGTCTCACTATGTTGCCCAAGCAAGTCTTGAACTCTTGGCCTCAACTGATTCTCCCACCTTGGCCTACCAAAGTGCTGGGATTACAGGTATGAGCCACCATGCCTAGCCTGATTTTCTTAGTGGACTCTTTTCTCTAGCTTACTTTATTGTAAGAATACAGTATATACCACACATAACACACAAAATATGTATTAACTGACTATTAATGTTATCAGTAAGCTTTGGAGCAACAGTAGGCTTTTCTGGGGGAGTCAAAAGTTACATGCAAATTTCTGATTATGCCGGGGTCAGTACCCCAACCCCCACATTCAAGGGTCAATGGTATAGTCAGATGGAACGTATCTGTCCTGGAGAATCCCACGAAGGTTAAGGACTTAAAAATACCAAGTCTGATGAAGTGGGACTGAAAATAGGAGGGAAGAATTAATGCAAAGTCTTTTTTTTTCCCCCCACAGGGGGTGGGGGGCTAATGCAAAGTCTATATACAAAACTACAAATTGCTATCCTCCTTATCTCTGTTACTCAACAAATAGGCCAAATTATCAGAAAATATGTCTTTAATGAAAACAAATAAACATACGGAAAGAATTTGTTTAATAAATTAAAAACAAAAAATCCAGAAAGAAGATTTAGAACACAACAAAAAAAATCTCCTAGAAACTGGAAACACAGTGAAAGACACAAGCATCAAAATAGAAAAAGTCTAAGCAAAATGCTGTAAATTTAAGAACAAAGGAACAATCCTAAATTTGTGTGAGGGTCAGGTGAACAAGTCACAAGCCTCATAAAGGGGGCATCAGACCATCAATAATGGTTAATGCAAGAAGGAACATAGTCAAAGTTCTGACGGTAAATTTTCAAACCACAATTCCATAACATTAAATTGTAAGAAATTAATATGGAGACTTTCAGACCTGTAAGTATTCAAAGGTCTGAATACTTTTTAAAGTTTACCTCTCATATATAATTCACTTGAAGATACATTCCAGAAAATTCAGGAAATAAGAGGAAAAACTTGTATCTAAGACATAGCAGTGCTGAGTATTCTTGAAAGGAATATCTTGGGGCAATGTTGAAGGTCTAGAGAACAATCAGAGTTCATCGTGTTGCAAGGAAGACAGGGGGATCATAGAATAAGGTATCTGGGGTAAACAAAAAATTGTGATACCATTCTCAAGAATTTCAAACAGTTAAGAAAGGCAGGATGGGCGAGATGGCTCATGTCTGTAATCCTAGGACTCTGGGAGGCCAAGGTGGGAGGATCACTTAAGGTCAGGAGTTTGAGACCAGTCTGACTGAGCAAGAGTGAGACCCTATCTCTACTAAAAATAGAAAAAAATCAGTCAGGTGTGGTGGTGCGTGCCTATAGTCCCAGCTATTTGGGAGGCTGAGGCAGGAACATCACTTGAGCCCAGGAGTTTGAGGTTGCCCTGAGCTAGGCTGACGCCATGGCACTCTAGCCCGGGCAGACCGAACAAGACTCTGTCTCAAAAAAAAGGAAGGCAATAGGGGCTGGTAATGCAAGGGAAAAAAGAATCAGAAATTCCAGAGCAAAAAAACTGGGTGGGGCCAGACGTGGTGGCTCACACCTATAATCCTAGCACTCTGGGAGGCCATGCCAGGAGGATCGTTTGAGCTGGAGGGAGGATCATTTGAGCTTAGGAGTTTGAGACCAGCCTGAGCAAGAGTGAGACCCCGTCTCTAATAAAAAAAAAAAAAAATAGGATGATATTAGCTGGACAACTAAAAATATGTAGAAAAAATTAACTGGGCATGGTGGCGCATGCCTGTAGTCTGAGCTACTCGGGAGGCTGAGGCAGGAGGATCGCTTGAGCCCAGGAGTTTGAGGTTGCTGTGAGCTAGGCTGTCGCCAAGACACTCTAGCCCGGGCAACAGAGTGAGATTCTGTCTCAAAAAAAAAAAAGAAAAGAAAAAAGAAAAGCTGGGTGGCACTGTGTTCATAAGTTACAATAAAATGCTGTGTTCATTTGGAACTTTTAAATTATTCTTTATCCAAAGAAGACAGTAATAGTTACAGGACAGAAAATTTTATCAACTTTATCAATATAGAAATATAAATATGGGAAAAGAAGAAATGAGGGAAATAGCAGGATAGGGAAGGGCATTATACTATCAAGAAATACTATGACCTAGTTGACAGAATAAGTATGTAAGTACATAGCTTCAATTTGCAAAGGTTTCTCAAAATGTGGCACATGTATCATGATAGCATACGAGATAAATTTGGTATAGAAACTAACTTTTTTCTTCTATCCATCCATCTATCTATCTCACACTCTATTTATGCCAGGTGATACCAGTTTTTTATTTCCAGTGTAACAGTTTTCTTTAAGATATTTAAATTAAAAAGTTAATTTTCCTATGTTTGAAATAACTAATAACAAATGTGGTTGGTAGGCAAATATAGCCAACATTAGGAATCAATGTTCAAATGAATGAAGTATGAAAAACACTTCAATAGATAAAACTAAATTTATGGAATAAATTTAGCAAACAGTCATACTGGGAGAAACAAACAAAGATGGTAAAAGGGATAAGTAAGCTTAATTCTCATCTATGATAACAAGTTAAATTTACTTAGATTTAATAAACCAAAACACAGCAACATATTATTTAGCAACAGGAACTGAATTACATACCAGATGAATTAAAAACAGTAATAAAAGTGGTTTCTTTGAGGGAGTAGGCCTAGGAGGGCCAGGAACTAAGCCCTCTGTACTACAGAATTATTTAATGATGTACGTGTATGTAATGCCTTGGTAGGGACAGGATGGGGTAGGGTGGAAAATTAGGTCAGCAAGTTAAGTGTTAGCAAAGAATAAACTAAGTAAAGCCTTCTAAAGTGACTGACACTTACCTACTGGGGCCTGGGGGGCTCCAAAGCCCAAAGTGGCTGTCGTAGTATTAAATCCAGGGGCCCCAAAGGCTCCTGTACCAAGAGGCCCTCCGATCTTAGGTTGGCTGTTCCCAAACAAAGATGCCTGTCCAGCACCAAGAGCTATGGAGACAAGAGGAAAGAAAAAAGTGCCACAGAAGATCCTTTGAATGTTGTGCCAGAGGTCCGTAATTTAAAAATATAATACATTTGGAAACTTCATAGTGACCACTCATTTCAGCAAAAGGGCTAATACAGTAAATGCTAACTATTTGCCAGGCACTGGGCTCATTACATGTATCATAGGCAAAATACTTAATCTCTCTATGTTTCATGAGATAACAATACATAGCTTAGACATTTATCCTAGCATTAAAATGAATAAACATATAAAGCATTCAGAAGAAACCTGGTACATCCTGAACTCTCATCAAATATTAGCTAATATGCCTGAAGTAGAGGCTATTATTCCCATTTTATAGATGAGAAAACTGAGAGCCTAGTAATTAGGTCAATGTCACAAATGTTATAAATGGTAAAAATGGGATTCAAACCTAGGTGCCTAACTGCCACTCTATAGTAAAACAGCTTTTCAAAGAATTAAAAAATTAAATAATTTTTCTTAAGTTTCAATATTTGCAAACCGAAATACTCAATTCTCCCAATCACAATGACATCTTTTTGACTGACATATAGGCTAAACTACAGAAAACCAAATCCCATATATCTTCTTTGAATAGCAAAAGGTAACATTTTCAATCATACCACCTCATGAAAACTGCTTTAGCCACACAAACTTGTTTTACAAAAAGCTAAATGTCTTGTGACGAGGTTTCTAAATAGACTGAAGTTGCAGCATGAACCAGATTGGATGGATTAATGACCAGGAGGAAACCTACTGCAGAAACTTGTAATGTTGAATCTTGCTTAAGGCAGCAATTTTAAAGGCATGAAATGGGGACAACATGGTGAGTAAGTTATTGGTATTAAAAAAAACAAAACCATTCCATCCCCCAACCCACCCCAAAAAAGTTACAAGCAATTTAGAGGATCTGAAGTTCCTTTTAACATATCAACTGTACCTTGACAGAGATATGGTTTACAAGGAAAATCACTTCAAAGGTATAATACTTGGAGGTAAAAAATATTGCATGGGAAGTGCTTTGAGATTACAACCAAAAAAGAACAAGTTTATACCAAGAGAATCGATGCAACATAAATCAGTAAGGGTGACTACTGAATGGACAAATTATTTAGTAACTGCTCCAACATCATTAAAAATAAGGTGACAATGTAGCAATGAGATTATTTTACCTTAAAAAAGCTTAGCTCTGGGACAGGAGTAAGACTTCTCTTAAAGTCCCAAACCATTAGTAATTAGTGCAAGCTCCAAGAAATACTAAAATTACATTATTCCTTAAAAGGAAATATTTTATAGCGCAAATTTTAGGATTTTTTTTCTCAGTAGCCTACTACCTTCTTGCCCCCAAAACAAAAACTTAGATAAAGCTCAAAAGTATATAAAATGTTTGAAAAGCAATGTTCTGAATAGGCCTGCATTTCCCTCATCTTTGCAGCAGCCCAGGATGAAGACTCACGAAACAGTGTAAAAACCACTGCACTGTAATTCAATCATCCACAAGAGAAAAAAACAAGGCTTTTGAGGTTCAGGTGATTTGGAAAGGAACTGTTATAAAATGACCTGACTACAAACTATTGCTATTTATCAGTGGAAAGATATCTATTTCATCCAGATCTGCCTTATTTTATGCACAAATGGCTTTTTATGCTTACTGAACGGACTTACTAATAGACCACCATTTGAGAGACATTCTCAGTGTAATGTTACATGTGATATGGTAACAGAAGAGTAATCTATCAACACAGGAAAATGTGCTATAGTTATGATTAGTTGTGGGAGTCATAAGGAAGCTATGGGGGGGTGGGTAAAATGGTATTAGCGATCTTAGAAACTCCAAGGATGCTCATGAAAAAAGTGAAAATAGTTATATTCCTTTTGAAATCTAACATTAGAAATCAATTTTATCTATGGTTATATATTACCTTTGGATAGAAGATTTCCCTGTATATCTCCTAATACAACAATCAATCTTACCACTAACCCTTCAACTTATTACTTCATGGAAAACCTTACGATGTAAAATTTCTCAGTATTACTAAGTAACCACCAAGAAAATGGTGTGTAATTGAGTGTTAATGATAGTTAATAACATCACTGTGAAACAAGAAATTGATATGCCCGAGATTTAATGAATGTTTCTTAGTCTGACCACATGAGGGTGGGGGAAATCACATGCCAAAGGACAATATAAAATCATTTATACTAAGATTGGTTGCTTAAATCTAAGTGTGCAAAAAACCCTTATGTATTTTTACATTTAATTTGTATATCAACTACTCACGAAGTACCCAAAGGCCCATATCACAGGATAATTTACTTCTATGGAGGCATGAATTTCAATCTCTATCACTCAAAACAAGAAACTGCAGAGGAATAACCACTTAACTAATGCCTCCCCAAAATATAGCCCAAAGCTATAGTCCTAGTCTACTTGTGATATTATGAAATACAGAGTCCATGAATGCAGGTGTTTATATGCAAGTCTCAGGACATGGTCCTTTCAAGGCCAAAAGCCTGCTTTAGCAGACAAGATAAGGAAATGCAACAGTGTGTGCTTGGTGACTCTCACAATTTTTGTTTCCCTGCTAAGGTCAGGGGTATAAAATTCATCACTGATTATATTACTCTTTTAGTTTATATGGACAAAGCATGAATGAGGAATGAATAACAGCAACGAAAATGCAATACACTATGAGGGAAAACTGTTTAAGAAAAACTGAATATATTAAAATAAATTAAAAGGTTGGGATATTATATTATTGTGGAATAGGAAACAATGGCATCAGAAAAAGTCATAGAGCATTTTATAATCTTGGACTATAGGAAAAGATGTTGCTAATTATAACATGTAAGAGCCAGAAGCTGAAGGGAAAAGAATAACTCTGACCACATAAAACTTGTACATGAAGAAAGACACCATCCATAAACAAAATTAAATGATTAACAAAAAGGCTTGGTGGAAATATCTGTAGCAAACATTAAAGCAGCACCTTACCCTGGCCATAGGTTTATGTTCATAAACTGTCTTGAGTCCAAAATATACTTGAAAAAGCCCTCCTGAATTTGCCCATACCAAAGCTATTTTTCCTTCCAGCATTGGGAGAATATTATTTGATGTCAGATTATATATGCTACTTATGTTCAGGGATCACACTGTATAAAAAATCAGTTTTTTAGTTTTTATTTCTTATAAAATTTAATGTGGTAGAATTTAGATATGTTAAGTGAAACTCTATCATACAACCAAAAGAGTTAATATCCACAATATAGAAAGCACCCTTAAAAATAAGAAAGAAACAATGATCCACTATTATGAATAGAGGACTGACAGATTCAAATGGCCAAAACATACAGAAAGATATTTACCCTTACCAGTAATCAGTATAGTGGAAATTGGAATATACCTTATTTACACAATCACTTAAGCAAAGATGTAAAAGCTCAACAATATGGAAAGGTTTTTTTTTTACATGTGTGTGAAACAGAGTCTCACTGTCGCCCTTGGTAGTGTGCAATGGCATCATCCTAGCTCACTGCAACCTCCATTTCCTGGGCTCAAGCAATCCTCCTGTTTCAGCCTCCCCCACCCCGAGCAGCTGGGACTACAGGTGTGTGCCATGATGCCTGGCTAATTTTTTTATTTTTAGTAGAGACAAGTCTCACTCTTGCTCAGGCTGGTCTTGAACTCCTGAGCTCAATTTCAAGCAATCCTTCCGCCTCGGTCTCCCAGAGCGCTAGGATTACAGGTGTGAGCCACCACACCCAGGCTAAAATGGACACTTTTATACAATGTAAGCAATAATACAAACTGTTAATTTTTTTGGAAGGCAAATTAGCAAGATCAACCAAAATTCAAAATATGAGTATTTCCTGACACGGCAATTCCAATTTGAGTTAATAACACTAATAAATACAAAATTATGTAACAAAAATCTTCACTGAGGGCTTTGCTAATAATATCAAGTAACTCAAATGTCCATCAATAAGGGAAAAGTTAAATAAATTATGGTGTATGTGTGGTAAGTGTAAATTATGCATATGTGTATAAACACACAATGGAATACTACTTTTTTTTTAATGAGCCAGATCATTAAAAGAAAAAATATGCTAATATCATGTGAAGTGAAAATACAAATCACAGAATACCATGTAAGGCAGTTGCTTTCAAATTTTGACTGTAGCACATAAGAAAAAAAGAGACCCCAAACAGGTAACACACATAACTGTAACAAAGTTTCATAAAAGGATGTTAATCCTACTATGCACGATGATTTCTAATTATAGTTTACTTTCTTAAAATGCTGGTTGCAGTCCATTACATTAATATTACAACCAACTAATGCATCTCAGCCTTTGGTTTAAAAATCACTCACATAGGTTATAACTTTCATTTTAAAACACAATCCTACAACTTAAGTATAAAAAGACACATAAATACAAATGTGTATGTGCATTTTAAAACATAACCCTACAATCTAAATATAAAAAAACACATAAATACAAATGTGTATGTGTAAACATGTTTGAAAAATGCATAGAAAAGGTCTAACATGATACGTTCCAAACTGTCAACAATTATTTCTTCACAGCTGAAAGAATTTTTTTTTTTTTTAAAGAGACAGGGTCGGCTGGGCGCGGTGGCTCGCGCCTGTAATCCTAGCTCTCTGGAGGCCGAGGCGGGCAGATTGTTTGAGCTCAGGAGTTCGAGACCAGCCTGAGCAAAAGCGAGACCCCGTCTCTACTAAAATTAGAAAGCAATTAATTGGACAACTAAAAGTACATAGAAAAAATTAGCTGGGCATGGTAGCGCATGCCTATAGTCCCAGCTACTCTGGAGGCTGAGGCAGGAGGATCACTTGAGCCCAGGAGTTTGAGGTTGCTGTGAGCTAGGCTGACGCCACGGCACTCTAGCCCAGGCAACACAGTGAGACTCCGTCTCAAAAAAAAAAAAACAAAAAACCAAAAAACAAGTGAAAAGAGAACTATCCCTGTTAAACTCCCCCCTAAATAAATAAATAGTCAGACCGAGAAAAATACAGAATTAACTCAGGTGGAAACTTGTAAGTTTGTGACTTCTGAAGTATGTAGCCCTCACACATGCAAAATGCAATCGCATTTGAGGATAGGAATGTTTAATTTGACATAAATATTTATTAATTCCTGAATTCATTCCAGAAAATATTTGCCGTAGCTAACTTGGGCAAATAGCAACTTTTGAAAATTTTTTCAATTATAAAAGTAATACCTGAACATATTAGAATAAAAGTTCAAGCAATACAGAAACAGAGGAAGAAGTGAAGTCCCCTACCTACCCACCAGCCCCCTCCTCAATTTCACCCTCCTAGCCAAAGATGAACAATGAACAGTTTGGTGCACGTCCTTTCAGGGATGTATTTATATATTAGGTGGAACCATATCAATTTGCTGTTTTTGTTGGTCAAAGACGGTCGAATGATCAGCAACTTTGTATGATTCAACCTAATATTTTGTCTGATTCGCACTGTCCCTCATCGCGACTTCCTCTTTTCCTTTAACAACGTGTCTTTCAGCTTTATGTGAACAAATGAAGATCAGTCTTGTTTCTTTGGCACATAACATCCCTACGAGTATTATTAAAAAATGCTCTTGAGGGGACGGATTAATGCTGCAGAGGAGATGCTGATGATGGCAGAGCTGCTGGTAAAATTACTCATAATAAGGGGCCACTGAGAAATAATTCCTGGTCACCTGAGGTCAGCACAGAGGCCCAGATCTTTCCAAAGGGCTCAGTATACGTGGTTAAGAAGCTTTTCAGTAGCAAACAAAAGAAGGCCCCTGTCGCCTTCTCCCTGCTGGGCTGACTCTTGCAGGCTGGTGTAATTTACCTTTCAGCCACCCAGCGCTCTCCAGCCGCACTGTGCCCTGGGCTCCAGGCTGTCTGGGAGGGAGGCTGGCTGGCTCCAAGACCCAGAGACCGTAGTCTGCGACTCAGACTAAGTTTCTGTGTTAGCAACAAATGTTAACTTATTTTCTGATGACTGCTGGAGTCTTAGGCCACTACCTGATCCTACTAGATTGTGGTCTAGTATAATTTTTCATAATTTGCTATTTTTCATAATAATGCCCTCCGAGGGCAATTTGAGTGGAAACAACACCGGATTTATGGCCAGAAACTTGCGTTTAAACGTCTGCTCCCTCCACTGTTTATTAAAACTGATAGACTTTGGCTAAATCACATATCCTCACTGAACCACAGTTAGTTTTCATAGCTATAAAGTTGGAATAGTAACAGAATACAGCTGTCATTTATTGGGTGCTTACTATTTGTCAGGCACTGCGTATATTAACTCATGGAATTGTCATCATAGCTGTAGGAGGTGCTTATGACTCTGCTCTCATCCCATTTTACAGACGAGGAGACTGAGGGCCAGAGAGGTTAAATATTTTGCCAAAGGTCACATAGCTAGGGAGTAAGAGGAAGGAAAGCAAGAGGTACAGTGTTTGAAGAGGAATAAAGAGAGAAGTGGGAATGGTTTTAGCAGCTCTTCTTGGCCACCAGAGGTAGCCAGGGCAAAGGCTTGGCGAACTGTTTTTTCCTTTATTGCACTCAGATCAGAGAATCAAAATTTTAGAGCTGGAGGAACCTCAGAAACTGTCAGGGGCAAACCTCTCATTTTAAGGCAGGAAGACTTGGGGCCCAGAGCATTTAAGGGACACTGGCAAGATTCCAGCTTGCTGATATCACGAAGCGCTGGCCAAAGGCTTTGCCGCCATTGTCTCTGCCATTCCCATGGTTTCCCCCATGTGGTAAAACACCACAAATAATTAAAAACAACTGTTTATTGTGAAAAAAGTTAAACATCTACAATAGTAGATGTACTGTTGAAGCCACCCAGCTTCAACAGCCACTTGGCCAATCTTGCTTTGTCTATATTCCCACCTACCCGCTACTGGAAAGTTTGGAAGTGAATCTTAGGCGTCACTGCATTCCATTATCAATACGGTATATATTGCTGAACTATAAGGACTCCGGTTTTAATGTTAGCACAACGCTATTATGACACCTTAAAAAGAGCAATCTTGCTTAAAATCATCAAATGCTGTGTTCCCTTTGCCACATACATTTATTTATTTATTTGTTTTGAGACAAGAGTCTCACTCTGTAGCTCTGGCTAGAGTGAGTGCCGTGGCGCCAGCCTCAGACTCCTCAGACTCCTGGGCTCAAGCGATCCTCCTGCCTCAGCCTCCCGAGTAGCTGAGACTACATGCACGCGTCACCATGCCCGGCTAATTTTTTCTCTATATATTTTTAGTTGTCCAGTTAATTTCTTTCTATTTTTTTTAGTAGAGACGGGGTCTCGCTCTTGCTCAAGCTGGTCTTGAACTCCTGAGCTCAAATGATCCGCCCGCCTTGGATTCCCAGAGTGCTAGGATTACAGGCATGAGCCACCTTGCGTGGTCTTACATTTATTTTTTATGATCAGTTTGCAGCAAGCATGTTTTGAATTTTTATCCAGTGTAAGACCCTGCGGAGGATACAGGGATGGCTAAAGACAATCCTTTCCCTTTGGTTCTGAACGGTCAAGTGTGAAGTTGGGAACGTAGTGTTAAAATGGAGCATAGTGCACCACAGTCCCGTGGGACCGACGAAGGCAACAGTGCAGAAGTTTGCTCCTTGGCTTCCTGGGCTCTAAGCCTACGTCTGCCATGTACTAACCAGGTGACCTTATGTGAGTCACATGACCTATCAGTGCCTTTATCTGTAAGATGGGCTAATAATAGACTTACCTCAAAGGGTTATTTGAAGGAGAACTGCGATAATACAAGCCCTTAGATCAGCACATGAAACATCATGATCATAAACATTAGCTAGTATTAACATTATATTCTGCCATGGTACTGTATTTAATAAATCTTAAAGGAATATTACAGTAAAAATTTGGGTAGTTCTGGTCATTATGCCACGAATAATAATAAGAATACATTATTCATAATTATATCATTTGATATTATTTTAACAATGATGATGATAATTTTGGCCAGAAATTATTTTTTTAATGCTCGAGTCAATGCTATTGGTGTTTTTTTCACTCTGCTCAAGCTCACTCTTGCGTGTTCTCTTTCTCTCTCTCCCAACCCCCTCCAACCAAACACCCTCCCCAAGCTGAAGGCAGAAGCACTAAGTCCCTGTAGCCACATTGCCAAGGTATTTCTGTCCTAAAGGGCCTAAGGGATAGAGGAGATCTGATTCCTAACTGAAATGAGTAGCAGCGGAGAGGTTACTCTAACGTGTATGTTCAGATAACCATCTGGGTTGCCCGGTGTTCCCTCCAGAAGTATTCCTATAAATTATAAGATCACCTTACTTATACCCCACTGAAAACATTAGGTGTGTTTTTAAAAAACAACCTTTATCTCCTTTTTCTTGCCCCCAGGCCCTGCCGGGTAAAGAGCTCTATCTCCAGAGTCACTTTAACCACTGGGGGCCAGTGGATAAGTCATGACCAGAGCCCCTTCTGTTGCTGAGAATGGTTTATGCTACAGCATCTATAGAATAAAGGCCGTGATTATATTGCTATTTTTGCATTGTGAAAATAGTTCCTATTGATCAAGAACGAAGGGCAGTCCCTAATCTGAGATCTTTCAGTTGCAAATTTTAAGAACTGCACATAGATTATAAACAATTTTGCCTCCTCAGTTCCCCACCAATCAGGAAAACGGATTTATCTGTACTCTTTCTTGTGTTAAACACATATTTACTCCATGTATTTACTCAACCATTTAAAACTTTTAGTCTTAAGGCAAGTTCTTCTTACTTCTGTAGCAATGCAATGTGACTTCATTATCAGATAGAAGGAAAATGTAAAAAGGTAAAAAAAAAAGGTCATAGTATTCACTAAGAAATTAACGTAGATTTGGACTATAAAAATTTATAACCACAGATTTTTCTGAAGCCAAACAAATCCTGATGAAATAAAAAGCAGAGGAAGAAGCCCCCAGATGCAAAATTTGTCAGTAAATCAGTTTTGCAAGCATACAGTGCCTACGGGCTGCATGGCTTGGTTTTGGGCAAGCCCTTCATTGGGATTCGCAGTTGAGTTATAGTACGGTTTCCTCAAAGAATTTATTATTTAGTGGAGAGGCTCTGACAAGGTTACAAATAATTCTAATATAAGCCAAAGAAAGATACATGACTTAAAAGATATCTGAACCTTGTGCTAAGAGGATTTATGGAACTCTAAAGTTTACAAATACTCCTTCTAATTCTGGGGAGCAACGTGACATGGATTGAGATAAAAGGCCCTATTTTTTATGTAGGTAGGTATGTATGTGCGTATATACAGAGGCCCTGTTGTAGGAAGTTCTCCGTAGTGATTGTTGATAATTATGAAAAAGTAATCTTTCAGTATAACAGTTTAAGAGTGTGCGCGTGTGTGTATGTATATATATACACACATATGACTCTAGGGTTTTTTAATTGACCCTACAGACAGTCTCCCATTTCTCACCGGTCTTGTTTCTTCTGTTTTCTAATGTTTATTCTTCTATCTTGGCTTTAGATTGTGTTTCCGTTTCCCTTTTTAAATCATCCTCCTCATCTAGATCTTTAAGATTTCCCTCTTCTGGTCCTTCCAGTCCAGCCTGCAAACTGCCAGGGCTCCCCGAGCTCCCCTTAATCTCCTGCCTCACCCCCTCCTTCCTCCCACCTCTACACTTCTTGAAACCTGGTCCAGGAATAAGCCTCGGATCCGCCTCTTTGCTGCTAATGTATTGCTCAGCCCCCCGCAGTCTGAATTCTGGCCCCACAAACTGTGTGTGTGCGGGGCTGAGAATATGTGTACGCCACCGGGTCCCATCCTGGTTCAAATTTTGTGCAAGTTCCACAACGCCCTTGTGCCTCAGTTTCCCTGTTTGCAAAATGGGAAAACAAGAGTGCCTAACTGGTAGTTATTGCGAGGATTAAATGAGTGAGTATACATAAAGAATTTCTGACAGCGGTAGGTGTCGTCAGTTCTCATTATGATCACAAACTCCCACTGATGCTTTCCTGTCCTTATCTTATTTGAAGTCCCCAAGAGACATGAGACAGTTGAACTTTCCTACTTTCTTGAAAATCATCTTTTGCCACAGCTCTCTCCTTTTTTGCCTTTCTGATCCCTGCTCACTGGGATCCTTTATGGAATCCTTTTTCTGCCTGTCCCTTAACTGTGGGTATTTCCCGAGGAGGTGACATCTTCCCTCTGCTTTCCTTGCAGTGCACACTCTATCTGGAGCACCCTCGTCCAGATCTGATGTGACAGCCACCTCGCCGGAGCTTGGTCCTGTGCTGAGTCCCTGCACATCTAGCTTTGTGACACCCATGGGCACCTCAGACCTGACTGGCTCAACTCCAAATCCTTCCCTTTCCGCTACCCACCTACCTCCATGTCTTGCTGGAAGGGAGCACGTGTAGCTGACACCAGAAATCGGGCCATCATCCCAGAGTCCGCCCTCCGCTCTCCTTCCACAACACTGTGAGTCGCCAAGACCGACTGAGTCACTTAGTATCTCCCTCACTCATCGCCTCTCTCCATTCCCACCTCGCAGGACTTGATTCAGTCCCCCGCTTCCCCGCGGATCGCTGCACTGGGCTCCTTTCCATTGTCTTCCCGCCTCAAGTTCTCTCCCTTTTCACCTCATCCTTCACTGAGCTTTCCCACAAAATGTCAATCTGACCACATCAGGCCTCCGTTTAAAGTCCTTTAGTGACTCTTCACAGCTCAGAGGATGAAGTTCCATTTCTCGGCTTATACAGTTGCAATCCGTCTCTGTGGTCTCAACCCGCCCCCAAGCCCCAGTCCCCTAACTGCTCAACTACTTGTTCTTCGTGTTCCTCGTGCTGTTTCCTGCCTCTACTTCTCTGCATGTACACTTCCCAGCGCTCCACCATTCTCCTCTCCTCCTGATCCCTTGGAATCTAATCGTCATCTCTTCGGGAAGCCTCACGAGATCACTGTGCATAAGATTTAGGTGCCCCCTGTGTTCAAACATTGCCCCGTGCATACCTCTGTTGGAGTACTTAAAACATTATAATCTTTGTGCCCTTTACGTCTCTCTCTCTCTCTCTCTCTCTCTCTCTCTCTCTCTCTCTCTCTCTCTCTCTCCTCTTTCACTGTAAATCCCAGGAAAGCAGCATCTGTGTCTTATCTAACGTTGTATTCTGGGCACCTGGTAGAGTCCACTTGGCACATAGAAAGAGTTCAATAAATACTGAATGAAAGCTGGCAGGAAGACCGTGTATTACCTCCTTTCATCTTCACAAACTGTGAGGTGGTTATTGTTAGGATGGTCTAACAATGACGATTGTATATTCATTTTTTCAACTTTATGGACAAAAGACTTTCAAATGATTACCGAAAAACAAGGACTATTAAAAAGCAAACTTGAAAAGGATTCTACCCTTGGTGTAGTAATTTTACCTCTAGGAATCCATACTAAATAAATAATCAGAGCCAGGCAAGTTTTATTCACCAAGATATTAATCACGAAGAAATTTATGCTAGTAAAAAGCTGAAAAAAAAAAACAATAGAGAAGAGATTAAACATCCAGAATTATGGGACATCCATACAATTGAACATTATACCGCCATTATACATTATGTTGCCAAAGAATTTGTAATGATCTGGGACAACGCTCATGTTCTTAATGAAAAAGCTGCTTAGAAAACTAGCAAATGTAGTAAGATTTTTAATTATGTACAGTAAAAAACCTCACACATAAGCAGAGAAAAAAGATTAGAAAGGATCATACTAAAACAAACTCTTCAGTGATTATACCTTGGGTGATTCTTTGTTTCTTTACAATTTTGGTATTTTTCAAATTTTCTACAGTAAGCATCTTTACTTTCACAATCAGAAATATAACGTTTTTTCAAGTTAGAGATTTTGGCTGTGTGAAACTAGTGAACATCGTTAGTTCTATTTGTATAGTATCATTCCTCCTTTTTCTGGTGACAGTCCCTCCATTTTTCTCTGGGGACGCATCCCTCCCCATCTTAGGCCACGGATATGGATGAAGCAGACCCCCAATCCAGGCTCCAGTGGGGAGACTGTGATTCAGGCCCGGTCAATGGTCACACTCCATCCCTCTGGCTTCAGTGAATGGTTCTGGATGGGCATGCGACCAAGCCGGGTCAGTGAGACTCACTTCCAGTACTTTCATAGGAGATGTTCATGGGGCAGGAAAGGTGTGCTTCCATTAGTACTAATGAGCTGGAAGCCTAGAGCTGCCTGAATGTGCAAGAAGACAGCAAAGCAACACAGGGAAGTATTGCTGAAGGGTCAAGACAGAGAAAAATGTGCATGCAATTGCTCACACACACACACACACACACACACACACACACACACACACACACATTCCCCCTTCAGGACATGATGACTTTGAGTCTTTGAATCTAGGAAATTCTGAAATACTGTCATCCCTAGACTTCCCAGTTATAAGAGCCAATAAATTTCAGGTTTCTTTGTTTGCTTGACTTAAAGTCAGTCTGAGCTGGGTTTCTACAAGCGGCAATCAAGAGTCCTCACTAAAACAATTCTGAAAACAGTAAAATGCATACAGTACAATCTGCCAAAGAGCCCGGGACTATCACAAAATACAGTATAGAACTGACCCATACGTCCTGCCTGAGATATAAATCATTTCCGTCATTGCAGATGTTCTATTGGACAGTGCTGATCTATAATATAGTTCATTCCCATAGCAGTTCACTCATAGTACCTTATATATATGCCTTCCCTTAGTACGAAACAGGCAAGGGGTATTATTAAAAATAGCAAACAACCCTGAAGGCACAGGTACTGGAAGCTCTCTCCTGTGCCCAGCATTAAATATTTAATTGCTGAATCTAAGGTGATTTGGGTGTCTCAAGGGTGGTTTGGATAAGGAGGCACTTAGGAGGTGTTTGGGGAATGACTTTTTCTAATCGGTACAGAAGGATTCCAATATTCTACCAATCAATATGGCCAAATTGGTGTGTACTGGCTGAATGTGGGCTGTTAGCAGGTATTATAGTTCATCTGGGTGCCTGTGTTCCCCACTGGACTGTGAATTCCCCTACGCACGGACTTTGTCTTACTTTTGTAGAGCTTGTGCCTACCTAGGTGCCCGATAAATGTTGGTTGAATGAAAAACAGAATAACAGTCCAGCATTGTATAATTCCCTATTCAGTATTTTTTTTTCTCTGATAGAAGTTTCTTGCCTAGAATTAAATTGCAATATGGTCTCTTTTCACCCACTGTTTTGAAGATGTTATCCTTTCCAATATCAGTTGATGGAAGAAGAAAATTGTAAATTTTCTCTCTCAGGCATGACGTTGATATTTTAACTCATAGTGATGTTTTTTTCTCAATACAAAATGGATTTTAGAAATAAATCAAGTTCCCAGAAACTCACAATTGCTTTGAGTGGTATCTTTTTATCTGTCATCCTAAGAAAAACATGAGATCTGATGGCCCAGAGCACAGAGACCTTTGGAGTTTCAGTTCTCCTGCAGCTGTAAGATCGAAACCATCTGCTAAGACACTGGGGCGTGGGCTCCTATACCTGACCATAAGGACTGAGGGCAGAGCCCATTTCTGTCTGTTAACAATAATACTCGCCGTGTCTGGCTCCTCTTTGCCTCATTGTAGACACGTAAAATGCTTGTTGAGTGAATAAATACATAAATTTAAAGAGAAGCAATTATACACACTGATGATTTGGTCATCCTCTAGTAATGATAATTTTTAAGTGATTAGCTTTAAAAATAATTTTTCTTAAACCATCTGGGTCCCGTCTCCATCAAACAGGTAAGCTCTCAATACTGAATGAAGTGTGAGAGTTGGGCACACACTTCATATATATATATATATATATATATATATATATATATGGGTGATGTTTTGGGTGACATTTTAGAGAAGAGTCTAGCTGCTTCTAAATTATTCTATCTCTTTTTCTGATGGGCATATCCCATTTATTTTCCATTCTTAAGCTCTCTAGAGGGATGTTTTATTGGTTTATCAGAATGCATAGGGAAAGCTCACCATACTTGGTGTAGGTCTTCCAAGGAGGGTTCAAACCCTGGGTCTCCCCTCTATTAGCTATGTGATCTTGGGTTACCTTTAGAACTACAATAATAAACATATCTTCCCACCTCACAAAGCTGTTATTGTGAGCATGAAAGAATAGTCAGTGTGGGGAAGAACTAGAAAACCCTGCACAGATACTGCTATTATCTTCCAATCAAGGACTGCTACCATGAGCAAGTGGGTAAAAGCACTTCCTGGGCAGTGAAACCTGACTTAAGAGAATCATTTTACTTCTATTTTCCTCCTGGGACATACGAGGGCAGCTAAAGGGAACGTAGGGATCCCCAGCCTTGTAGCTGTCGTCTGATATAGAGGCAGAGAAACCATACAGGAAAGAAAGAAAGAAAAAAAAAAGCACCCAGAGGCAAATGTGTGCAGAAATCCGGGCTCCCAGAGCAAACTTCGCAAGACGCCCCCCTCGCTCCACCGCCCCAGTCTCCGCCGTGGCGACAGGGGCTTGTTGGGCGGAGGCCACGCGGACCAATAGAAACCAAGTGTGTTCTTACAGGTTACGGAGCAGGTGGAGAAACTGAACATGAAGAATTACCTAAGCCCCGGCTCGGCTTTTTACCGCGGTGCCAGGCGCCACGCTCGGTCCCCCTTTCTAACAGCTATGCAGAAGAATGTCGGGCCCCAATTTCCTGACTCCATCCCCTTCCCGTCCCCTTCTGGTCCCCGCACCACCTCCACAACCGGCGGGGTCCAGCCTCCTCCTCCCCCCCCCCCCCGAGCCTGCTGGGGGGGCCGGCAGCCAACCTTCATTGTCTGGGGAGCACCTGCCAGGTGGCGGGCCGTGACCTTAAGTGCGCGTGGTGCCCAGCTTCACAAAGCCAGCGGGCAGCACCCCCCTCGTCCGGGAGCCGCCTGGGGCAGGCAGAGCACATCGCAGGGGCCGAGAGGGGGCGAGATGGAGGGGATCCGGGGTCAAGAGCGGGCGACGAGGGCGCGCGCGCCCTCCCCCTCCCTGCGGGCACGGCCCCCCGGGATTGGCACGTCGAAAGAGCAAGGGCCAGACGCCACCGCGAGGGAGCGAGACCCGGGCGGGAGCGAGGCAGGGGAGGCGAGGAGGGGCGCCGGGGAGGGGCGTGGCCGGCGCGCAGGGGGAAGGCGCCGGGAGGAGGGGCTGCTGCTCGGCGCTCGCGGCTCTGGGGGCTCGGCTTTGCCGCGCTCGGTGCACTTGGGCGAGAGCTGGAACGTGGACCAGAGCTCCGATCCCAGTGCAGCCTCCGCGATGAGAGGCGCTCGCGGCGCCTGGGATTTTCTCTGCCTGCTGCTCCTCCTGCTCCGCGTCCAGACAGGTGGGACATCGCAGCGGGCGCCCGGGCCGCGCCCCCCGCCGTAGCCTGTGCCCGGGAGGGGTAGTGCCCACCGGGGTGCGTCCGGAGAGGTGGCTGTGGGCCCTCAATGCCATGCCTTCCAGCCTCCGGGAGGATCCGAGGCGGCCCGGCGACTCTCTCGCGCCCTGTTTCGCTCACCTGGGCGAGGAGCCCCTAGCTGCTGGCGATCGGGGGCACGACGCTGGGGGTCTTCGGGAATGGGGGCAGCGAGGGGGCTTAGGCGTGAGCGAGGCTGCAAGCTGCGTGCGTGTTTGGGGTTGCTTTTGTGCCAACGGTGCGCGGGTGGCCGGGGCGGGCGGCTCTGGGCTTCGCTCCGAGCGCCTTATCTCGCCGTGCGAGGCGCGGCCGCAGCTTCCTTTTGTTAAAAGTTGCGTGTGTGACCGGGGCACGGGAGAACCGGCCCGCGGGTTGGCCGCCGCGCCGAGGGCAAAGTTAGAGAACCGTGCCTTCGCTCTGCGGCTGCTGCTTTCCAACCGCAGGCGCTCTTTGTGCCCAGAGCTGGGGACCGACCCGCTGCTGCCTCTGCTCGCGGCGCCACCCGAAGGCTGCGGCGCTTCCCGGTTACGCTTTTGCACTGGGAGCGCGCGGCGTGAGGCTTTGGAGCCGGACCCCGCCACCCTGGGGGTGGTGGCGACGGGGACAACTTGGGCAGGGCGTGTGGGAAGCAGCCGCTAGGTTGCAGACTTTTTGCTTTTCTAAATCTCCGGCTCGCCCGTTTCTGCTGCGGCGCCGTTTCGTTCCTGCCAGGAGCCCTGGAGCGGCTGGAGGCTGCGTTTGCCGCCTGCTCCGGGGACGCAGGGACAGCGCGCTGGGACGCCGTGGTCCAGACCCCAGCCGCCTCGCGCGCCCGGCCAGAGTGCCCGGCCAGCCTGGCGGGCTCTGGAAGCCCCCTGTTCCAAAGTGTGCGACCTGCAATCCCAGGTCCCAGTTTTTACCGGGAATTTTGAGATTGCAGACGGGCCCCCACCCCGCCCCCCGGGATATCTCTACTTCAGGGCTGCTAGCGTTAGGGGGGTGGGAGATGGAGTGGAACTTTGTTGCAAATCTTACTGGTTCTTCAAGCCGTTAGGAAAATGCAGTTATATCCGCGCGGGAACTTGGGTCTTAAGGTGAAGGATTTATTAATATTGCAGGTTCCCGGAGCCTCGGCCAGATTCCTGCCTCCGGTTCCCATTTTTCCAGGTGTCGCTGGTGCGCGCGCGAGCGCGGGTCGCCGGGCTAATAATCCCTGGAGCCCTGACCTCTCCCAGGTCATTAAAAGAAATAAATAAATAAAAATTAAAAAAGCCTTTGCTGTTACCCTGATGATGCTAGGATAGAAAGTGAGTCTGAGCTGGAGTCCAGAGCTCCAAATGCACCATCGCCATGAACTGTCGTGAGACTGTCGACTCCCGGTCAGTTTCTCTATAAAGTCTCAGCACGCAGCCTCCCTCGTCCCGGTCTTCTGAGGCATTGTGAAGGCTTCCTGTGGGGAAGAGCAGCTTTGCCTTTGCATCCCTGTGCGGTGCGAGGGGTCAGCAGGGGTCACGAGGGAGTGTTCGGATTCCTGGGCGGATTTGATCGCCTCGCTTATTTAACATGACACATTTGGTCTTCATGATTTTGTGCCTCGGCCTTTTTATTAATAATATCAGTTAAGGTATGTGAACTAGACCCCAGTAGGACACTAGAAAGACAGACCACACTGAATCTTTCTCTTTCTAAAAATCAAACGAATCAATGGTTTCCTTCTTCCCCCTAAGTAGCCTGCTCCTTCCAATAGATTTCTGGCAAAGGGAATTTTAAGGTCTGTCTCCTTGGGGGCAGTGTGGTACAGTGACTGATCCTTGCTCTGCCCCTGTGTTCTGTCCTCTGCCATTCACTGGCTCACGCCCTTGGGCAGATTGCATAGGGCCGGTCGCTTAAATTCTGGAGAGTCCAATTTTCTCCAGAGTACAATGAGGCGTCTGCATCATGAAGGATCCTTTAAAGGGTCCAGAATGCTGCCTCTCCAGTGTTCTGAGTGTAGACCCAGCACTCTTGTTCCTCCCTTTCCCTGATCTCTTACTACCTCTTTGAAGTTCCTTGTCTCCCCTGGTCACAGGGGCCACGTGGTTATGGGTGCATTTTACCGGTCTGCCCCTGGCTAAGCAGGGAGCTGTGGTTTATACTGCCCACCCCTCGATGCTTACGCGCTGCTCTGCCGTGCCCTTTGATGGCTGGGAGGTGCCAACTCTAATAACCCTCATTCCTGCCCCCCCCTCCATATTTACAGCTCTTGTGTCCAACAGGATGAACCTGTGAGGGAGAGTGAATCATACCTTCCCCTTTTTCCTGCAGATGTGAGGCTCGAGTTATCCTCAGCAGCTGGACACAAGACATTCTGACTTATTATCCTGCTGGAAATGATGTGATGGTTTTGTAAAGGGATCCCAGGTCATTCATGTATGCCTATGCTGGTCTTTCCCGCCCATCCACACATTTTTTTTCTTGTCTCTATAAATCATGTATGCTGTGCATTCCCAACACGATTTCTAATGTGGCTTCAATTTCACGTTACATGTCTGTTGTACCTAGTTGTTACTCTTTAATTGGAAACTGTGCCAGGCTCCCGGGCTGGGGGCTTTACCTGCTATTTCTAGTACTTTCCACAAGCCCAGGAGGTAGTGCTATTACCGCCCCTGCTATTTGACAACTGGAGAAACTGGCTGAGGATGAGCCCAAAATAATCAGTGGTGAAGCCTGCTCTCGGCCCCTTATGCCCAGCCGTGTATCCATTTACATGATTCACCAGAATCTGTTATAAACTAAGACTCATTCAGAAATAATTCAGTGAGTGCTTCCTATCCACCAGCCATTGTTGGAGGTTCTGGGCATGCAGGATGGCCAAGGTCACTATGTTCCCAATTTTGGTGAGAAAGACCTAGAATTGCCCTAGTTAGAAGGTTCTCAATTTTAGGGAAGTATTCTCTGAGGGCAGATTCATTAAATTATAGCTTGGAAGAGGAGGTGTAGGCATTTGACCCTGTGGTCCCAGGGCTTTAGGTATTAACTGTCCCATCCCAAGTTAGGGTCCCTTAGAAGTGAAGATAAGCTGACTCTAAAATGATGATGTGAGTCAATTGAAATCCATCTCCCACTGCAAAAAATAAAAATGGTGTTAGCTTCCTACACTGATGCATAGTTGTGAACAAGAAAACCCCCAATAACGGCTGATGCCATTGGGTATTTACCCTGGATGAGCATGATGAGAAATAACGACAATTTACCACTCAAAGCCTTTTCTTCTCCCCAAAGAAATTCACATCAGAAATGTGCCAAGTATTCCATGGGCTTCCCTTGGAGCATATTTATGTACAGATGTTGTGGTGATGAATTTTGCTGCTGTTGTTGACAGCCGTTCGAAGTTACCCTTAGGATTTTGACTCATTTCCTCGAGTCTCCTCCAGCTGATTAAAGAAGGACACGAGGAAATGAGCCACGGTGGCCCGAGCGGAATTCTCGGGGCTGGTCTGCAGTGTGGGGACCCTGTCAAGGCAGTGGTCAAGGCTGCAGCGGCATTTTCTCCAGAGTTAATTTAGTTTAAGAGTTGGCAGGCTCGGATGTGGGAAGTGCTTTATTTTGCTGCATTCATGTGTGGTAACTTTAAAAAAGTGGGATTAAAAGACATTTGCAGGAATCCAAATATGCAAAATTTCATACGCAGTTTCAGTAACTCGAATACATCGTTTGCAAGCCCAGAGTAAGGAGGGCCCAGAAAGGGGTTAGCAGAGGTAAAAGTTTGACTCGAGGGCAAACCCAATGTCAATCTTTGTGGAAAGGAGAGAGGACTTACGAGTCAGCATGGCCTAGCAGCTCTGGTTTCTGATGCTGGACATGATCATACAGCTCATCTTTTGACTTAAGAGTCTTAATAAGTAAAGAGCAGCTGTAAGCCAATAACCTATGCATATGTTTTTTTTGGCCTGTGTGTTGCTTTTTAGAAAACGTTGAGGCAATATTTAAAAATCCAGAGAATTTTTATCAAGATCTATATTTCTCTCTCCTTTTGAAGTGAAGACCCTGACCCCTTTAGATAATGGGGCCTGTGCTCTTCAGGTTGCATTAGGCTCTACAGCTCTCTACTGCCAGGCCCTGGTAAACACAGGTGGGACTAGGCAGGTGACATGTGAAAGGAGCATGGGCGGGCTGCCTTGTGTTAGTCTGATGGCTCCATGGCTGCCAGTGCTGTGGCCCTGGAGTTGCTTTACCTTTCTACTTTAGCTTTTCATTCTAGTTTTGTCATTTACTAGCTCTGTGACTTTGGGCAAATTACTTAACCTCTCTGTGCCAGTAAATGTATTCCTACATAGAAAGCTTTTAGAATGGCACACTATGTGTTCAATATATGTTAGCCGTAATTATTATTTATAAAATTGGAATTATTGTTCTCCCTAAAATGGGAATAGTGCCTGCTCTTAATAGGATTGCCCTAAAGATTAGAAAGAGATTTTTATAAAGGTGCTTGGAACAGGATAGGCACCTAATAAATGACTGAATTCTTCACATATGTAGAATTTGACTATTTCTCTTTGTGATCTTTGTACATAGGTACCAATAAGTATTAACTTGACAGCTTTTAAAATGAAATAAACTTTAAATTTTTGCCTTGAGTTTGATTTAGCATTGGGAATCAAAGAGTTGGGAATCACTGGGCTTGGAGATTGAACAGATCTTGGACTTTTTTTCCCCCAGAGAAAACCCAAAACACATCTCAGATGATTTCTCCAACAGAAACATTCAGACCTGATACTTTTCCTAGCAGAAGATTAAAGAGGAATCTTACTTGTTAGCCTTCCTCCTTACATTTTGGTCATGACACACTTTTGTTAGATATCTTCTGGTGCATACCTTTCTGACAGCTAGGTTTTCAACATTTTTGCAAAATTTAAGATTTAAGCCAAATTATTGTGCGGTGCATGTGGTGTCAGGGTTAAGAGCTTGGGCTCTGAAATTGACAGCCTGGGTTTTTATTCCAGTTCTGCCACTTGCCTGCAGTGTGATCTGGGCCAACACACTTAACCTCTCCTTAAGCTTTGTTTCCTCATCTGTAAAATGGGGATAATGACATAGGGGTCCTGCGAGGATTAAATTTTTGCATGTAACATGCTTAGCACGGTGCTCCTCGCAGAGGAAGTGTGTGGACTCCACTATCAGGCTGATTTTACGTTCCCCTTTCGGCTTTGGCTCTTAGAAAAAAATTGGAAATGGTGTAAAAACGGATTATGTAGGATTTTTTTTATTAAGATGAAATTTATATATTGAATGTCTAGTTTTTTTAAAAGTCCACAGTTAATGGTAATGGCTACTTCTCTGCCTCGTTCTTTTTAACCTTAGGTTACTTTCCACCACAGGAGACACAGATTTCTCCATAAAGGTGTGTGTCGGGGCGGGGATGTCTGCAAATGGCCATTTTCCCTAGGCAAGTAGGTAGGAGCCATGAATCCTGTTTCCTTACAAAGTGGCATTGAAAACTCCCTGAGTGAGGAGCTTTTCCTTGACTGCTTTTCCTAGGAGTTCAGGGACCCAGCTGAACTTACCCATTGCTGTGTGCTAGACACTGTGGTGCTCAGTAAATATTAGTTTGACATCTCTCCTGTTCTCTAGCACTTACACCAAGCTTTGAACATAGTATGTGCTCAGTGAACATTTTGGATTCAGTCTAACAAAGGTTCATCAGTCCCCATGTCTTGGTCCTCACAGGCACTGCCAAGAGCACAGCCACAGACTGAGAGTAGCCTTGGGCTCTCACGAGTGCAGAATGCTCCAGGCAGGATGGAAAGGAGAGGAGCTGAAGTCTCCTGGGCAGGTGGTAGAGGTCAGGGGTCAGTGTAAGTGTCCACCTGGGAGCTAATATTTGAGATTAATTTCTGCATCTTGAAGGAGGAGGGTAGAGTCCGTAGTTGAGTCTTCAGATGAAAAAAGTAAGAGAAACATGGAACCACGTTAAGATCTTATTTCGGGATTGATATGATGGCTGGTGGAAAGGTGGACGCCTCTGATTAACCTCCAGGAGCATTGGAGGGAGGTGTGCTTAGTGTTGAATTTGGACCAGGTCATGAAGAAGGCTTTGAAGTCAAGGCTAAGGTGGACTTGACCCAGGACTGGCCCTCCAGGCTTTGCTCACTAGTCCAAGGCCGCCTGCTCCACCATTCTGTCCAGCCGAGCTCTCTTCCCAACCTGCCCCACAGTCTGGGCAAGCGAGATGCCAAGTCCTGCCCCCAAACTTGGACACCGCCCCTTGTTATGGGTGGCCAAGACCAAGGGAGAGGTTAATAAAATGCACATAATAGAAAATTTACCGTCTTAACCCTTTTTAAGTTAAATAGTGTTAAGTCCATTTAAGTTGTTGTGCAGCCATTCTCCAGAACTCTTTCACCTTGCAAAACTGAAACTCTGTATCCTTTACAACGACTCCCCCTTCCTTGTCCCCAGACCCGGGCTACCGCCATTCTACTTTCTTCCTCTGAATGTGACTATTTTAGGTACCTCGTCTAAGTAGAGCCATACAGTATTCGTCTTTTTCTGACTATTTTATTTCGCTTAGCATACTGTCCTCAAGATTCATCCGTGTTGTAGCAGAAGTTTTCTTCCTTTGTAAGGCTGAATAATGCTCCATTGCACGTGTGTATAGACCACATTTTATTTATCCACTAGACCTCTGATGGTCATTTGAGTTGCTGCTACCTTTTGGCGATTGTGAACAGCGCTGCGGTGAATGTTGGCATGCAAGGTATCTGAAGGAAAGTTTTGTGGAGCCTCTTTTAGGATGGTCAATCTCATAGGATGGTTGAGAGCTGTGTGTTGGCGGAGAGCTGGGCAGGACAGACTTTACATATTTCTGGATGAAGGGGCGGGTGTTAGGGTGCGTGCTCTGGAAAGAAGGGAGAGTGCTTAAGAGACACAAGGAAGAGACAGCTTCAGGACTTCACTCGCTGGGCATATTTATGGGCACCTTCTGTATGTCAGGCACTGATGAGATTGAGGGGAAGAACAGGCGTCATTGTGGGTGTAGGTAACTGGGAGTAATGGCCGTACCGTGGAATTAATGGAAATAAAGCCGCGAGGAGGGGTGCCCTGATTGAAGGAGGGAATATGATGTGTGTTCATTGGCTGTTGACGGGCTGCATTTACTTGAAACTCGAATCATAGACACAGTGGACATTCTTCTTAGGGTCAGGTCCATATAAGAAATAATGTCACAGAACGCGGCTGTATGTTATTACAGTAGCATTTGGGGATTATAAAGAGCAGTGAGTTAACTGCGTACCAGTCATATGATGAAAAGTAAATTTTCATGGAAAGAAATATATAGTGGGAAGGTTATCCTGTGTTTCTTCTTCTTTGCATTAGACCATTTTTAAGGTATGATTTTTTGTTTTTCTCAGAGAATAAAATGGGTATTTTGGGTGTAGAGGAGGACATAGAGTGGATGAAAGCTTTGAGAAATAGGCCCTGGGAAGGCAGCCGAAAGAAATTGGATTTATTAAGCCTGGAGAAGATAAGGTAAGGGGGGATTTAGTGAATGACAGTCTTCAAATATTTGTACCGTGCGAATGAAGAATAGAACAAAATGAGAGTAGTTTAAATTGTCCCAGAAAGAAATTGAGATTTTATTTTTAGGAGAAACTCTTTCCTGGGAAGGGTTGGAAAAGACTTCATTGTGTTAGCAGAGATAGTTATAGGATCTTCACGGGAGGGATGAGAAGAGCCAAATAATTGTCATTTTGAAATGGTTCTTAGGTCCTGTCCAACTCAGTTGGTTTGATGACCCTGTAAGGGCCTCTTTGAAATCCTTTCTGGATAATTTGGAAATGGGAAAATGACCAGCCGCCATTTTTCCTTCCTCACTGTCTTGGCTATGGGGTGGTGTTTCTCATAAATACCAGGCAGCCTCTAACGTGATCCACTAGTGTATTCACAATTTTGGTTATACTGAAAACAGCCAACAAAGAACCCAGCCTAAAAATGGGTTATTGATCTTTTGGGAGTGGGGGCAATTTAACCACAGAACAAATTATACAGTGTGATAACTTAAACCGAGTGTCAAAATAAGAAACATAAAAGGAAGTTGGAGATCTAGAGAAATCCATAATTGATCGTTTAGTCCTAAGCTAAGAATGGTTGTGCTCTGTGATTACCCAAACACAGCACCTAGGCTGAAAGGTGTGTAAGGAGGAAGCACGAGCTACTGAAGTCCTTTCCCCTTGATTCCTGAGGGATGGTTTATTCACTCTGCGGTTGACCCATCATTCAGACTTCCCTTCCCTCTTGTCCTTTCCCTCTGGTCATTGCATTGCCATGGCTCAGTGGCATGTTTTAGATCAGCTAGGCTTCCCGTAGGGGAAGGTGATAGAAACGAAATTGCAATTCAACACTTCTGGTGGGTAACATCATTTTACTGATCCCGTCAGTTTAGGACGGTGTCTCAGATGGGATCCCTGCCTTTAAGGAAACTAGTATCTGCAGGAAGATGAATGCAGGATGGGCGCTAATGTTATAGGATTTGCAATAAGATTTACATAACAGTTCTGGTCCTATTCATTACCATTAGGTGGCCAGTAGGCATCCTTTCTTGAGTAGAATGGATGCTTCAGGGGAAGATATGGGACCTGAATTCAATCCTGAAGAGTGGGCCAGGATTTGGTCAAAATGTGAACAGCAAAAACAAAGGATTAGAATTAGCCACAGACTCCCTAGAAAGAATCTCAGCAGAGACTATTGGAAGATGAGATGGAATAATTTTTAGGGCACTTGGATTTTTTTTTTTATTCTTCAGTAATTGAAGTATTTCCTATAGAGCTGTTCCTATAGCCTATAGTTGCTTATTCCAAGAAACAACTTTTAAAAATGAAAAGGTACTGGTCTCACTTCTGTATGCATTGCCTGTGTTGTATGTTCAATGCAAAGCCAGTACAGATATGTATTTCGAGTTGTTTTGAAGTCCAAGGCTAATCACCCTCCCCTACCTTCCTACCCTGCACCCCTGCCACCAGCCAAGATTGCAGATTTGGTGGGCTCCCAACATCTGATAGTGGCAATAGACGATCTTTGATTCTTAACAGATTTTAAATAGTAAAACAATAAACCTGCAGTTTACAGACCTTGTTTATACCAGTTCATTCCTCAAAGCAAAAACAGCGACAGACAAATGCCCAAACCTTGCTAAGGGTCCTGTGTGGCTTGGGGCATCTGGAGATTCTTCCCTGGATCCCCCCAGGCCTGCACCAGAAGGCAGTTGGTGGCACTGGTGACTGTCCTCTCCAAAGCAGGGATCTTGGGGAGGAAGAGATGGCCATGGTGGGAGAATTTTAATCCTTAAGGAAAAGGTGTGTCTGATAGCACTTGCCAGTGAATGCCTTTTTCTTGACCAAGTAGAGAAAAAGATAAGAGAGAAAATGAAAAAGGTGAAGTTCTTTTACCTGGTATCTTTAAAATTGTTTAGTGAGTGAGGCGAAATATCCCACTTCCTTTGGGTTTACCCCAGGTAACTCAGGTTATTTCAGAGGGTGTTAAAAAATTCTTCCAAACAATCAGGGACTCCCAGTAATTTAAATATAATAGCCTATGTAGGCTCTTAAGCAGAGGAATTACTTGAGGGGGTTAGAACAAAGGAAAGCATTATCACATAGAACTTTGGAAGTTAACGTGTTTCTATTGGAGAGAAGTATTTATAGAAAGGGATCCATGTAGGTAATGGTTTCTGGGGTAAATATTTACTGAAGATTTTAGAAGTGTGAAAGGTGTCCGGTGACATTGGCTATTATTTATTCTACTTGGCTAGTGCATGCTTAAAAAGAAAACAAGACTATGTTAAAAAAAAAAAACCTGAGAATTCTACTTAGACTAGAATAAAGGTAGTATGAGAACTTTTAAAATGATACAATTTTTAGCTTATAAAATATTTTAAATACATTTCCATCCTAATTTTCACAATGCAGATTTCCTGTTTAATGGCTGATGTTGAGAGGATGTACCTTGGAAAGATTTTCAATGTAAGAAACGGGTGCTATTTAATTGGCTGGTAAAACACCACATGGACTGGTTTTTAGGGTTTTTGTCATTGCTAAATTAAACTGGGATTCTTAATCTGAAATACATCATTAGAGTAGCTAATAAAAATGCTCAAGTGGGATGTTTAAATGTTTTTCCGCTTATTTTAGTATTGTCTATATGTTTGCCACAGGGAAATAGTAGATACGTTTTTAGCTGAACCAAAAAGAATCCCTTTGATAAAAGAGAACCCCCTCCCTCTGCTTTTTTAAAATAAACTAGCATATGTAGAAGGGTTTGTGAGTTTTTTTAGTAGATCTGAATGTGTTGCCTAATTTACATTCCAGAAATTTCAAGGGATATTATTTAAAATGATAATCTTACTTTCAGAACCACTGCCTTCCAGAGAGAGGCTGGCCGGGCGGATGCGAGCTGGCAGGGAGGTGAGTCCTAGATAGTGTCCGGTGGCTTCTCTCTCCACGTGAGACACTGGGACAGCAGCTCTGGCCACAGCGAGGTGGCGCTTAAGATGACAGCTGCATTCTGTTGGTCCCCTCTGGCATCTTTAAACTGACCCTGTACCAGGATTCCATGGATTTATTCACACATAACTATTGAAGCATCCGGAGGTATAGCAGGGAACATACCAGGCAAAAATCCTTGCTCTCTCTTGGGGCTTATGTTCTAGCGAATTCTTTTTCTCTCAAGACCTTAGGTCCAAGAATCCAGAAAGAAAAAAGAAAACGGAAAGAAAGTTGAAGGTCTCTCATAGAAAGCAGTTTAATTTGAATTTATTTCAGTTCCATATCATGGTCATAAGGAAGAAAGCAGAGAAAGGAACGGATACAGGGTCAGAGGGGACCGATTCGTTCAGGAGGAAAGGCAGAGAGGGTAACCAGGGTAACAGAAAAAGGAGATAGATTTGAGACTTGCTTCAAGGGCACGGGGAAGACGGGGCAGGCAGGCGTCAGTGGAAGCTTGTGAGGTGCTTGTCACTAGCTGCCACCCCTCCTGCCCTGGCTGTTCCACGCCCCAATCTTTGTTAACTCCAAAGCAGCAGTCCTCCAGACACTGCAGGTCGTCCCCAGTGGAGAATGCACTGAAGAGGATTGGATAAGTGTGCGACTCACTGACAAGTGTCCTCACCTCAGGACTTTTGGAGCCTTTAATGTGCCAGGGTGCACTGTTACTCTGTAGGTTTGGAACCATTTTTTCCAGAATGTACTAGAATGTTCTTTCACAGCGAAGAGAGACATTTCAGGAGTCCAGGCTGAATGCTCTTTGGTATCTCTGCAAGGAGTGGAGGTTCTGCACCTCCTTCTAAAATTCCTTCATCTTTTTCTTGTTGAAATCTGACCAACTTGGGTTCTAATAATAGCCGAGACACGTTGTGATTATGTGTTGTGACCGTCAAGGCACCGTTTAACTACTGTCACTCGTACTGGGCATGGAGTTTCAACTCTGCTGTGTCTGCAGCTCGCGTTACTGTGGCTTTCAGAGGTCCATGAAGTGACAGGCTCTCAGGTGTCAAATGAAGGACTCTCCAAAACGAGAGGTGACACTGGTGAATTACCCAGGACTGGAAAGTTCCTTCTCTGTCCATTTTGGGCACTGCAGTGGGACTCTTGCTACCTATGGTATTGTTAGTTCAGGTCCTTGGGAAGGATTCCAGGACAAAGGCTGCCTCTGGACAGAAAGTGGTACCCTCCTGAGATACGGGCAAGACGACATCCCCAGCGTTAGGTATTCCAGCCTTAGGTACACAGCTGTGGGCACTTCAGTAATCATGAACTCAGTTGCTTTAATGTGCTTGCTCCAGATTTGCCATTATTTTTATCTGGTGTCATTATCATAGGTTAGCACCTATTGTTTTGGGTGAGAATTTCAGGGTTTGCATTTAAATAGACCTTGTTTAAATTTACTATCAGTTGACTAGGAAAGGAAAAAAAAAAAAAAAGAGCTGTAGGGAGCCTAAGGGGCTATTCCCTGGCTTGGTTGATAATCTTTCAGCAGCCATTGTATTTCAACATGGAGGAATTGAACTTTTCAAAAAACATTTTTATTTATGGAACATTTCAAACAGAGAATTAGTGTAAAGAACCCTCTGACAGCCACCATCCAGCTTCAAAACGTGTCAACATGGCACCTCCCGCCTCATCCTCCCATTATTGTGAAGCAAGTCTCAGGCACTGTGGAATTTCATCTGTGAACGTTTTCAGTGTGTAGCTGTAAAATACAGACGCCCTTTTCTAAACATAATGATGAGGCCAGTATCACGCCCCTCCAAATCATTACAATTCCACCATGGCATCGAATATCCAGGGTTCACATTTCCCCAATTAAAAATAAATACAAAAAAAATAAATACATACATACAAAAATATAAATAAATATATAAATATTTGAAAGAAACCAAATATTTGAAACAAACCAGACAAGATCCACACATTGCAATTGGTTGATATTCCCTTAAGTCATTTCTTATCTAGGTTTTAGGCCCTTGTTTTTGTTGAAGAAACCGGACATTTGTCCTGTTTTTCAAACTGAATTCTGCTGATTACATTCCCACGGTATTAACATGTTCTATTCCCTGTAGTTCCTTTAAATTGGTGACTTAGAAGTTTGATCATATTCAGGTTTGATTTTTTTTTTTTTTTTAAACAAGAGCACTGCATAAGTGGTGTGTTTTTCTAATTTCTGTTTCTTTTCTTTTCTTCTTCTTTTTTTTTTGGTCACTGCATAAGTGGTGTGTTTTTCTAATTTCTGTTTCTTTTCTTCTTCTTTTTTTTTTTTGGTAAAACTTTGGATATTTGCAGAGATTTGTATTTTGGGTTAGATTTTTATTTGTTCTTATGGTTGCTTTTATACCGATACTTTAACTATCATACCCTTGTCTCCTCTTTTTGGGGGTGCTATTTTCTACTGGTTTCCTACTGTAGCATTTAAATTAGCCAGCAGCTGTTCTTTCCTCTCTCTTTTCTCCCTCAAGCTGGGGATTCGAAGTAATATTCTTTTACTCCCAGTGAGTATCTGTAAGGCAGTCAGCAAGCACATTCCAATTTTCAGAACTTCCCTATGCTTCATTTTTCTTATGGCTGGACTACTACCTTGTCAGAGCGTACAGCAATCACATCCTCCACTGTCTCCTGTGTTAACATCAGTTAGTCTTAGTCGTACAGGTAAATATATATTCAATGCTGGAAACCGGTCCTTTTATCATATTTTTCCTGACATGTTGGTTTTTTGAAGCTCATCCTCTGATAGGTGCTTCAGGACGCGCTCATGGAAGTATTTCCTGAATTATACGTTCACAACAGCTTGTCTGCTATAATCTTTACACTTAAAGATCAGATTAACTGGTATAAAATCCTTGACCCATCTTATCTTTGCTCAAGTATCTTTGTTATTTTATTGTATTATCTTTTGCCATAAAGCATTGTCAAAGTCTAATGATGATTTGATTTTCTCTCATATTTAATTTGGTATATTTGCCTAAATACTCAAAGGAATGTTTTTTACCTTTATTCTTGGAAGTCCAGTAGTTTTATAGTGTTGACTGCTGTCGGTTGATTTTTTTCCAGGGACAGGATGTGCTGCTTTAATATGTAATTTCAAGAGTTCTTTTTATTTCCCCCAATAAAGATTTCTTGAAGTTTTGTGTTTACTATTTGTTCTTTTTCTTTGTTGGGGGTAGGAACTTCCATTGTACATATGTTAGATCTTCTTTGCCTGTTTTCTGTCTATCCCTTTCAAATCCTTTTAAATCCCTTTGTAATTTGTATGAATTTAAAAATTTTCCTCCTTTCCATCTTCTTTTCATTTAAGGCACGATTCATTTTTATTTGTTCTCATGTTCTTTCTTTTTACCTGTCATTTCTTGAAATGGTTTTATTTCAATTCTTAGTTCTTTCACCTCCATTTTCAAGTCCTTTTCTCCAATCAACTCATTTCTGAGTTTTCAATATTCTGATTTATGCTGTTCTTTATAGCTTCTTTTGTTTACTTAATTTCTTTTGGCTCATTTTGAAATATTAGACTATCCATTTTCTTTTTTTCTTTTGTGTCCTTCTGGCAGGATTTTATTCAGACCAGGGTTGTGATTCTGCTCTTTACTTTTTCTTAAAAAGTGACTATTTGAAGTTCAACTGTGATTCTTCATTGCTCACTGAATTTTCCAGTACTTTTAGGAAGCTAGCTTAGATTTCCTAGCATCCCAGATGTAGGTGGTAAAAAGCTTGGACTCTCCTTTCCGACATTCTAAGATCTTGCTTTTCTGGGGTTCGTAGCTACCCCCACTGCTCACCCATCCAGACTGTGCCCCTACTTTTGCTCATCTTAGACCCCATCCCCAACAGTTCCTCCTCAGTGTGGGGCTTTGTCCTGGCTTATTAGTGCATAGGGATCAGACCTCCCCACTCCAGAACATTCTGGCACATTAGCCATGCATGAGACACAATTGCCTCTGCACTTATAGTAAAACTGGAACCTGTAGAGTCTTCTCCCAGCTTCTGTGGCTGCTCTCGGGATGACCCTGTGAGCTTTCTAGTGAGTGTCAGGTGCTGATCCCTGTAGCTGTTGGCAGTTTGTCCCTCCCTCCTCATATTCAGCGTCCTGGGGTACCTTATCTCACCTAGTTTTGCTGTGGATGTCATCTGTAGTTTTTGAATCCGCTCTATTTGCCATTTTTATGGTTAGGGAGAGTCAATAGTTACACTACCAGCCACCTCCATCTTCCCAGAATCTGTATTGACTTTTTAAATATAAAATTTAGCAACCTTTGAGTCTGCCACATCTGGACCAAAGTAAAGTCTTTAAATATTAAATCACTGGTAGCTGTTTTAAAAAATAATCTTCTTCCAAAATAAGTTATTAAAAATTTGTTGTGGAAACAAAAGTTAGTGGCTGTAACGCTCTGAAAACTGATGACTATGGAAATGAACACTTTATGGCCTACTTAACATTAGATTTCTGAGCTTATTGTTTATGACAAAATGTAATGATTGAAATCATCTGAGTGCCAGGAAGCTCACTGCTGACTGTTGTTTCTGAAGAAAATTTATAAGAAGTGACACACTTTTGCCATTATCTGTTTGGTGTGAGATTCCTTGAGTTCTGATGGAGACAGTGCTGTTTTATAGTTTTAAAGGCATTAAACCACATTTATACTTTTAATACTATCTAATACAGATAACATCATTACTTAATTAGGTGCATTTTTCTTTCTCACCTTTTTTTTTCCCAGTGAAAAATTTGCATATCTCTAATTCTAGTCATTTGAAAAAAATGCTGCTAAGACTTGACATAATATTAATGTAGATTTCCAAAAATACTACATTTCCTTCCTCCAACTTGAGTTCCCTCCAATTGACCATTGATTTAAATTACATACTAAAAGGTTACAATTTTAGAATTGGCCTTTTCCCTCCATGCTTATAGAGATGGCCATTATCCTAATACCTTATAAGGAATAAGTAAAACTTTCTCAATGAACATATTGGGAACTTTTTTTTTTTTAATTCTGGAAAATAGAGCAAAATTGTTTTCAGACATTTCTGCTTGTTTTTTACAAAGAAACTGAGAAGAAATCATTTCTGACGTGGGGCCGGTCATTAAGAATTCTTTGCAAAGGGGGAAGCAGGCTTAATGTATTGCTCTAAGTGAATGTCACCCAAGAAAAATTAACGGAAAAGTGAACACTCATTAAGCAAATTGACCAGCAAGCGTTCTGATGAATGTTGAAACAAATTTGAATAAACTAATTTTGTCCATTAGTGTGCTTTTAAACCAATGTGATTGTTTGGGTCTAATTATTTTCTATTTTGCTTATTCAAATGTGGAATGGCTGCAAAATTAACTATGGCAGCAATTATCTGATTAGCAATTTAGAAAATCGGTGAATGGTATCTGACTGCTCACCAAGAAATGGCTGGTGTTTGACGGGGCGCTGTGTGCAGGACTCGGACTGTCTAAGGAGAATGTTCGCCTTGTGTCTCAGCCGGCGCAAATGGATTAGCACGGGCTGTGGATGCGGGCTCCGGGCCCTCCAACGTGGTGTACCAGATTGAGGTCCGATGTGATGCAGAAGTTGTGTTTGCCACCCAGTGTCACTATTCTGGAGTCCTGTGACTGCGACTGGAGGATTCTGCAACATTTCCCACTTCTAAAGCTCGGGGATTCGAGAAATCTGTGCCCAACTGGCTGCCAAAGCTTGTCAGGGGGACCCAGTGCTGGGCCGATTTCTAGGTGTAAAAGCCAGGCAGATTTGCTCACTCAAGAAAATCTGTTTTTGTAGGTTTCCTTTGAGTTCCAAGATACAGATCTTGGTAAAAAATTTTTTGTGCTGCACTAATGCCCTGGATTTTTTCCTGGGAGCTGCTTCCCTGCGTGTGGCCCAGGCCAGCCTTGTCGGTACCCCTGGGACTTGTTAAAAATGCAAACCCTCCGTCCGCACCCCGGACCTGCTGGATTGGAAACTCTGCAAGCGGGCTGGCCGTCTGTTTTAACAAGCTCTCCAGGTGATTCTGCTGCAGGCTGAGGTTTGAGAACCGCTCATCTCCAGTGTGAAAATTACTAGACTTTGTCGCAGCGTCAGGCTGTGATAGTCACAACGTTAGAGCTCTTGTGGTCTCTGCAGTCCCCTGCATGTCAGAATGTCAAGACCAGGGTGCGATTCTCAGTTCTCCTTCTGTCAGACGAAGACGGATAGATAGGAGTTTCGGTTGGTCCGGACAGGAAAACAGACAACTGCAGTACCGTGGCACAGGCTGCCGCGGAGGCTCTGAGAAGCGTGCACGTGTGGAGGGGCAGGCGCAGGGTGGTATTTTAAAAGGACAAATAGGACTGTGTCCCGCCCGGATTGAAACCTTCCAGAGACTGCCCAGCGCGCTTGGACCACTCTGTCCCTGTACATCGCCTTCAAGGCCCCCGGCGTCTCCTTTCTGTCTCCACTTTGCACAGAGCACCTGCCTCATCCTTGGCACTCAGTGCTCTTGCCGCTCCCCGAAGGGGTCTGGCTGCTTGCTGCCCACTGCCAGGGGCACCCTGCGTCTCCCTGGCACTTCTCCTCCCACCGCTCCTTTGCAACCCTCTGCGACCTCCCGGGGCAGGGCAGGTCAGCTCTCATTGTACAGTGTGCCTCTTCGCACTCATCACATTGTAATTGTATAACGTATAATTATTGGTTTATTGCTCACCCCGGAGCTGAATATAAACTCCATGGGTGGGGGTGGGGACGCCTTGCAACTTCATTGCCACCCAGAGGCCCAGCACACAGCAGGCATCCACTAAGTATTTTTGGAAGAATGGATTGTAGAGGACAGTCTCCAGCTGTATTCCGAGGACATTTGGGCTGGTGCATGTATCCAGTTTTGATAGAGGTGTCGCCTCCCAGGTGACATCGCATGCCACCACCATGTAATCCTGCCACTGGAAAGGCAAGTCCCTGGCACAGTAGCAGCAGAATTTCGTAACTTGGTTCTAACCTGGGGTCTGGCCTGTGGGGACACCTGAGAAAAGTCCTTGAGTATTAGTCTTCCAGGCATACAAGAAAGGAGAGGAATCCTTTGCTCTTGGCGACTTCATAATACCTGGGTCAGAAGCCAGCAGCCCTCCAGGATAGTGAAGGTGGCTTCTGGGAAGTTTTCAGGGAAATGCCTGTTGTCCCCTCTCTCCTCGGGGCTTCCAAGAAGCGCTGGCTCCTTAGCGCACAGAAGTGGACGTTGGAGTGGGAGGGGTACCGTATGGCTTCCCCCCGTTCCCAAATCCATTTAATGGAAGAACAGAGATGGGCACCCTTTGCCTATTTTAATCGATTTGCTTTGGTCTGGCTAAAGCTAGAGTTTTTCATTCCTATTCTAGAAGGGGAAGACTTGGGAGTTGCCCTCCAGAGGCTACGGCTTCAAGGTGGGGGCATTTGTCTAAAATAAGAAACTCAGCCCTGCTGATTTAATATAAGTCAGGATCGACAATAGCATACGTGCACATAACTTGGGAAAATACATACATTGGAGAGTGAGGGCTCAAGGTGTTTTTCTTTTTTCTTTTTTGTAAGATAAAGGTTTCACGACCTAGAGGGTAGAGAGGCTGATAAGCTTATGGGAATCTTGCTTTTGACAGAGGAACTGATAATCTGTTGACTGTTTGCAAATTGGTTGTTTGTTCGGTGTTTTTTGTTTTGTACATTTGGGGTTCAACATACTCTCTTATACCTATTGTCAACTGCTGGATTAAGGGAATGTAATAAAACACAGTAAGTTTGGGAACAAAAATCATAAACACAATTCTTCACTCGCTGTCAGAGCACACCGTAGCTACCATCTGCTGAGCTGGCCACGAGTGTTGATGCTGGAAGAGCTATAATTTTGTACTTTGGTACCTATGTTCTTTATTTTATTTATCTTCATCAGATGCTATTTTTCCCCATAACTGCAATTCATTCCATGCCCCCTCCCCCTCCCCCTGCCTTGCTTCCAATCCTGGATCCCAGTGAGGGTGTTTTTCCTGATACTTCCTTCTCTGGAACTCCAGATTGCCTCACCCCTCCCTCCTGCTTTCCTGCTGTCATGGCAGTAATTGCAGCCGTAGTGAGAACGTTTATTGAGTATTAGGTACTTAAAGGATTTAGAGGTGATATAAGGGTCCCAAACTGTTTTACACCTAATTCATAGATGTCGTAGAGGTCAAATTAGCTTCCCCAAAGTCTCAGGTTGCTTGGATTGGAACCCATGCATGTCTGGCTCTAAAGCTCACAACTGTGTTCATGATATTCCTGTTGTTTTCTCTTGCTTACCCAAGCTCAGAGAAGCACCATACTTTCCAACCTCTGATCCTGCTTCTAGACTTGAAAATATTGCTGAATAAAGTTGCAAAGCTGGATTCACTTTTTTTTTTAAAAAAAGCTCCTTTTTAGGGAATAATTTCAAACTTACAGAAAAGTTGCGAGATTAGTACAGAGAACTCTAGAACACTGATTGTTAACATTTTGCTACATTTACTTTGTCTGTTTGTATACATATTATTTTTTCTGAACTCTTCGGTTGGAGTAAGTTGCTAACATGCCCCCTCCTTATTGTGCTTGAAGACGCACTGAAGCAGGCTCAGCCTTGTATCTTATGAGAGGGTTAAGGCTGCCCAGGGTGAGTTCTGCCTCCAACCTAGTGCTGGCTTTCTCTCCCCCAGCCTCTGGGGCTGAGAGCCCTGCTCCAAGGAGGGACAGACACTCTGAGCTTCTCACTTATGAGCTCCGTAGCTCTGCCTGAGTCCTTTAAATTAAACTCAGATCCTAAAACACATTCCCTGCCTTCCTGGAAATTGGTTCTCTCTAGCACCTAAAAAACAGATTCTCATCTATAGCAAGGTAACATGAAGGCAAGTAAAGAGGGGCTTCCTGAATGTTCCTACCTATTCTGAGAAGAAGGGGGAAAGGCAGTTCTTGCAGCTTGTTATCCGGGGCTGCAGATAAACTGTTCTGCCCCTGCTTGCTCAAGTCTGTCTGCGGGACGGTTATCAGCGCCTTTTCTCCAGCAACTGTCCCAGATAAAATGATTTTATTATTATTAATACTTTTGTTTTTACTTCCTCTGGTATAAACCAGCCCTGTGGGTGGAAAATGACATTTTTAAAAGTGGAAACAGAAGGAGAAATGTCTTGTCCGTTCAGGGTGTGGGGTGGAGAGGAAGGTGCGATTTCCCTTATCTGATGGGCTGGTTAAAAGCAGGATTTTAGAGTATATTCACGAGTAAAATGTATTGATTTACCCATTATGCTGAAAATTAGCTTATGTATCTATTCGTCAAGTATAATTCCTAGCATTTTTAAGAGCTAGAAAATTGGAGAGGCTTTTCCAAAATGCACATCATAGTTGAAGACAGGGTTTAAAAAAATGCCCCAGGGAAACAATTCAAAGGTCAAGATGAGTGGATAAACAAAAATGTGGTATATACCGATCATGGAATATTATTCGGCCTTAAAAAGGAAGGAAATCCTGCCCCGCTACAACATGGATGAACTTTGAAGACATATTGAATCAAATGAGACACAAAAGGACAGATATTACATGATTCCATGTATATGAGCTACCTAGAATAATCAAATTCATAGAGACAGAAAGTAGAATCTTGGTGACCAGGGGTTGGGGGAGGAGGGAAGGGGGAGTTATTATCCAGTGGGTACAGCATTTCTGTTTGGGACGATGAAAAAGTTCTGGAAATGGATGATGGTGATGGTTGCACGACAGTGTGAATGTACTTAATGCCACTCAACTGTACACTTACAAATGGTTAAAATGGTAAATTTTATGTTATGTACATTTTACCATAATAAACAAGTCTTAAATGCCATATATGTGTGTGTGCATACACATACATGTGTATGTGTGTGAGTGTTAACCAATTAGTCTCTCACTCATTGATGTTTCATTCGATGTAAGAGTTCGATGCCAACTGCAGCTTAGGGTGTCATCCTTTTTTATTTCTTGAAGTTTTCATTTGTCACCATTACAACAACCTCATTTCCCCTCCTGAGCCTGCGGGAAGTGGCATTTTGCAGAATTCTAAATTTCCCGATGGAAAGTAATGGCATGATGGTGAGCGAGCGCTGGAGCGCTCTGCGCCCACAGGCCACCACGCGGGGGCAGGACAACGCGGACGTGAAGGCAGCGGGCACTGGACAGGTCCCCCTGCAGAATCCTGCAAGGACCTGGCGACAGCCACCTGTCTGTGGCACGTTCCACCAAGAGGATCTGCGTGGAGGTGCTTGCTAGCTCCGGGATAAAGCTGCCTTTGACTAGTGTGTCTGACCTCTGCCATGTTCTTCTTGACCTGTTCCTTTTTACTTTGTTCTCCATTGTTCTTTAGGTTAAGGAAGTTAGTGTTGAGAGAAGTGAAGAGTTCTCCCCCGCCCGCCAGACTTCACCGAGGGCCAGGGCCTTGTTCTGGTGTTTACTGGATTGGAATCCTTAGTGTTTCTTATCTGGTTCACGTTTCAGTAAGTGCTTTCCAGAAATCAAAACATGGAAATCTACATATTTACAACAGGAGCTGTACTGGGCTTTTAGGAAAAACCCACTGGAAATGAGAAAGTTCCTCCTTTCTGCTCGGGGATGGACCTTAATGTATTGTGCTTGTCAAATCCAGACCTTATCTAAGTCCCCAAAGACCAGCTTTATAATGGCTGAGAGAGGTTTCCTCTGGGCATATCTTTGTCTGAGATCAAAAGGGAAGTCCTGCTTCCTTAAACATCGGGTTGTATTTTTCTTAGGATGAGTGAGTAGGGAATGTATTCAGGAGTCCTATGGAAGTCTCTGCTGCTGGTAAGGTTTGCGTGTCTAGAAGAAATTTTGCAAAATAATTAGCTGAGAAGGATCCTGCTTTGCATTTTGAATGATACATGTGTCTTCACAGTTGTTATTAACTTTATAGGATGTCAGAGCTGTGGATCAAATTCCATGTTCCCTTATTCTAATTCTCTGTCCAAAGAGTAATGTAAAACCAAAGTAGATGATTATAGTTATATTATTTATATCATATAAATGATTTAGTTATCTATCTACATACATATAAAAATGACATAAATGAATAGTGGACAGTCACTGCTATTCACTCTTGCCACAAACAGTTGAGTACCTTCTGTGTCTGGCCACCGGACCTTTATAAGGGGTTTCTTTATCTCGACCAATCTTATTGGATTACAGATCCTGGAATTTTAGAGATTTTGGTGGCTTTAGACTACTCCTGTATTTGTCCAAACTGCAAGAGGTTTTTGGTCTAGGTCCAGCTACTTGCACAAAAATCCAATTATTGAAACAACAAAGATTTCCAAGAAAGAAAAGAATTTTTAATAAGACAGATGTCTTGCCGGGAGAATGAGAGAAGTTTTCTCCAGTCAGTCTCTCTGACTAAGGGATACCATGGGCTTTGGAAGGAGGGGCCATGTGCTTTGGGGCAGTCCTGGCGTATCTCACAAGGGTACATGCATTGGGGGCCAGTTTGTGAGGGGGGGTGAGTCTTGGTGGCAGGAAGTCTGCCCTGGGGCATTCAGAATCTCAATTCCTTTGTCTCATAGAAAATCCATCTTTTCAGGCCAGATTTGGTGGCTCGCACCTTTAATCCCAGCACTTTGGGAGGCCAAGGCTGAAGGATCACTTGAGGCCCGAAGTTTGTTCTGGGAAACAACTCAAAGGGTCAAGTAGTTAGTTAAGGGAGAGGACTATAAAAATCATACAGGCGTTCATGGAACTGGTTACATTTATTGTTTCAAATGAGGAAACCGAGGCCTAGAGAACCTAAGTGACTTGCTCACAATTTAGAATCCAGAACTTGTGTATGTCTCCACCAGTACATTTTCTCCCTTCGCATCCTTCGCTAATTGCTTAGGAGCAAAATTACGCAGTTACACATTTTATCTAAAACATACAAATATTAACTGTCTTAGCAGATACCAAACATTTAATCATTTTGCTCCTCTCCAACCTAAGGAAAGCTCTGACGGATGCCCTGTCTTTCAAAGGCACTCATTGCAAGCTTGAGTCCTTGCTGCCCGTCCTCTTAGCAAGTTTCCTTAGAAGCACACACTTAACAGCAACTTGATCTTGGGGGTGTGTTTCAAAAAGCAAAAGCCACCCGAGGGCGTCTTCTCTCGCCACCAGGTGGCACGGTTGCAAATCCGTAATGGGGAGGGGATGAGTTTGGTGCGGGTTCTACTCCAAGGAAGCTCCCAGCTGGACCATGCTCAGGAATCCGAGTAGGGCAATGCCGTATAGCAGAGAGTGAGCTCTGTCTCTTTTGCCCAGGGATCACAAAAATATCCAGAAAAGCAGAGGAGGCAAATTCCAAAGGAAAAGCAGGATCAGCACAGGTGATTTGTTAGTGCTGAGTCTGTCTGTGTGGTTAAGGCAGAAAACGGAGGGGCTGACTTGGCGCTGAGGAGGAAACTGCTCTCAGTAGCAGAGGCAGGACGGGCCCGAACCGCAGGTGAATCCCCCTGGTCGGAAAGCCCGCACGGAGGGGGCGGGTGCCAGAGAGGTGGGGTGGGGAGGTGCCATCTGACCCAAGGAGGGCACCTTGGCTTGCGGTGGGCATCTCTGTCCAGCATGGGGACCCGGGAACCACTCTCCCTCGAATGTCCTTAGGAAAGTGGGACCCACATGCCGAAACGCAGGCTCCTGTGTGCCCCAGATAATTTCCTGAAAAGAGCCAGTCCAAAGAAAGAGGGCTTAAGAACAGTTTTTTTGCCCTGCCTTCGGATCCCTCAAGCCCCGGATGGGCGTCTGCACCTTAGAGCCACACGCGTCCGCCCCTGAGGCCAGCAGCGGCAGCTGCCCGGGAGCCTCAGGCAGGTCAGCCTGGGAGCCCTTCTGGTCACTCCGCGATGTCCCCACCCCCAATTCCTTCTGTCTTTATTGCCACCTGCCTCTGTGGATACTCATCTGCCTGCTTTTCATTCTGAGCCCGCTGGAGCACCCTGTGTCTTCCACGCCACCATCAGCTACTGTCCCCCACCCTCGCGAGCTCCGAGGACCCTCCTTCACCTCCTCCTCCCCGAGAACACCCCCAGCCTCTGAGGGGGTCGCTCCCAGCAGCACGTGCAGGCCCCTCGGCCTCCCTCCTCCCACATCCGACTTCTGCAGCGCCAGCGGGCAGGCCCTGCGCCTAGAGACGCTGGTTTGACTGCCCTGGGCAGGGCTAGGATGCCGGAGCTTCCATTTTTAAGCTCTGTCGGTGACACTGGTGTGCAGCCAGGGTTGCGAGTGAGTGGTGTGAGTTACGTGACTGTCCCTCCTCACTGCTGTTGGTGGCCAGTCCTGTGCCCTGAAGACTTGGGGGCCGGTACCCGTGCTCTTCGGCTCTCCACCTGCTGCCACGTCCTCAGAGATCCTGGTGTCCGTCTGGAAGGCCCCCTGCACCATCTGGCCCGGAGTGACTGGCCAGTCGATTCACTGTGGTCTCTACCCGACCTCAGCCACCTTGGGCCTCGTCATTTCCCTCTCAGCCTTCTGTTCTTTGTACCGGCCACTCCCTCCCTGGGTGACTTCATGGACACCCCTGGTCACTACCTGGCCCTACGTGTGGGTAAGACTTCGGAGTGTGTCTGCAGCTGCCCCTTCCACCGCCCCTCCCAGTCTCCAGGACCTCGAGCTGCTGCCTGCTGGTCCACAAGCCTCTACATCTGTTGGCTCCCCATGTCCCCATCATGTAAGTGGACCCATGGGGTCCTCCTCCCTCTTACTTCCTTGCTGCCCAGGTCCGTCCAACCCCGAAGCTCACTGCCTTGGTAATACCCCTTCTCCTCTCCGTCCCCGCCAGCTCTGGCTGGTTGTCACTCTTGTCTGGATCACTAGTTGTCTCCCGGCCGACCCTTTCTTTGGAAAGAGAATGTGTGATCCACTCAGAGTGTTCTCCAGTCCTGTTCCCCTGAGCACTGCTCTTTCCTGATCCCAGAGGAAGTCCCCGAAACATACGTCAGTACCTCCACGTCGGGGCAGGCTCACCCCCTAACCATGGCAGAGGGGGCCCCACGGCCGTCCCTCTCTGGTTCCACACCTGCAGCAGTTCTGAATGATTTTGTGACTCCCAAGCACTCACTTCACTAGTTCTGTGATATTTGCTCTTGTATGTCTCCCCGTCCTCCCTGCCCCAAGTAATATTCCTTTGTCCTCTTGTGCCCCTCAGCCTGGCCACACACCTCTCCGTTTTGAGCTCTAGGAATCCTTTTCTGAGCCGGCTTCCCCTCGCCCATCCCCTGGTTTCCCAGCTCAGTTCTCCGCCATCCAACATCCATCCGCTGCCCCGTGTCACCTGCATTCGCTGCCTGCGGTACTTACCTGTGTGCGTCTGTCTACCTCGCTGGGCTGGGAGCCCCTTCTCCGTACTCCCAGCCCCCAGCCCCACCCAGGCCAAATGGCAGGAGCTCAGCTCCCATTGCGTCAATGAAGACACTTTTCAGAAGCGCTTGCTTTGGTTCTGACCTAGCCTTGTTTACCATTAATTACTGAAGCTCCCGCTTTTGCGTTATTTCTCCGTCCTGTGAGTCCCTTGTGTCAATTAGTTCATTATCTTTAGACCAACCTTGAAATATACTTAAGGAGCTGGCGCTGCTTTTTAAGAAACTGTACTTTAGTGAAGTCTTTGTTATTTTGTGATTTTTTAAAACCCACTTTCAAATGGCTGATCATTTTAAAAATCATATATTGCTATTGCTTGAAACCTGCGTAATTACTAAATATCCTGTACCTGATATAGCACTGAGAGCTGGCATGCAGATAGGAGCTGTAATTTTTAAAAGCTAAACAAAGATTTGCATTGTCCAAAGGAATTGATTTCTTCAGGCCCAGACACAGGAGTATTACAGTCAAAGACAGTGAGGAGTTGATGTCAAATGGTTATTATTTACTTCATGTCTAAACCTGAGTAGATCTTAGTGAGTTCTACCCAGATAAGTACTTTAATCCTCGTATTGCTGGATTAAAGGTATATCTGAACTCTCTTACCCAGCAAATTCTTTAGAAAGAGAACATGTTCTCAAACTTGTCCAGGGAGCTCCTTTTAGAGGCTCGAGGTGTTTAGGGTTTGGATTGGGTATTTGGGTGTATGTAGTTGTAGGGTAGTTCGCTTTCTTTGAAAGCTCATGTTTTTCCCCCTGAAAAAAACGCACTTGATTTTACCTTCTAGTTTATCATGTGTAAAACAATATAAAAGAGTGTTAAAATTATTTGTCACGGAGTGAAAACGACCTTCGAGAAGATTCACAAGCAAATACCCTAGATGGGACAAGCGCTGCTCTGTAGGACGATGTCCCAAATTATTTAACTATTCTGCATTTTTCTTCCCCTTTCTGTCCCTTCACATTTCCTATACTGTGGTCTTCCCTTCCCTGTGCACTTATTGAGCACATTCTGTATTCCTGGCACTCTGAGGCAGCGAGGCCTCGGAGGTAGATAGAGACCTTGCTTTGGATTCGGAGAGCTCGCACTTTGGAGGGTGCGGCCGGACGTCCTCATAGGATTGGATTTTCCTGAAACGCTGCACCTTCGGACTTGGAGAACTTTGCCTTCTCCTCTCCTTTCCTTGAGTACACAGACAACCACGTACACGTGCAAACACACATACAGAGTCTTCCTGGCCCTGCTCTTTCCCCTGGAGCCTCTCGTGGTCCTTCCGGGCGGCATGATACCTGCTTCCTGTGAGTCCTGTGGCATGTTCATCACCTGTCAATATTGGTTTCATTTGCGTTGTGTCTGTCTCCTACACGCGACTGTTGAGTTTCCCATCAACATCTAGTTCTAGTGACGCAGTAGGTGCGTGTTGAAAGGAAAGACTTCAACGACGACGGTGCCATGGCCTTACCACAATAGAATGTGGACAGTTCTGGAAGTCTCCATTGCATGGCTTCCTTCAGTTTGTGTGGGTGACCCGGAGTGGATGCAGTCCCCCTTGCTACTGGGCAAGAGCATTTTTGAGGACTTTCGTGGTTTTCTCTGAGCTCATACTCCCCCTCCCCCAGCTTCGTTCTATTTCCAGTACATCTCTAGTGACTGCTAGGATCCTTCCATCTTGGTTTTCATCCAGTTTATTCCTATGGGGATATAGAAGTATGTCAGAAACACTTATGATACACAAATCATTAGCTTTTTAATTATGAACTGTGGTTAAACAGAATGCGAACCGAAGAGTAGTTGAACTAGAACGCAGAGGCTTCGCCTTAGTGCAAGTTCTTCCTGCTCTACTTCCCCAAAACGAGAAGAGGCCGCTCTGCGTGGGTTTTCTTCCCCGCCATCATTTTGCCTGGTTCCTTATATTTGCGTCCAAAGGAGGAAAGGTTTTGAAATGACTTCCTTACCTTTAACCCCAGCTATAAATCCCGTTGGTGCAGCTTTAGACACGTGTGAAGGGGGTGAAGGCCTTGCAGTCGTGGAGGCCGTGGGCCAGGCCCTGCAGGTGTGTGGGAAGCACCTCCGTGCGCGGCCAACAGGTTGGTCCTGCTGACATGGGTCGTTGAGTCCAGAATTGCAGACCGGACGCCTTCCAATTCGTCTGCTAATTGACACGTTGTGAAAAACACAGGTATGCCTTGAATATTTTATTTTCACTTAAAAATTGGAAGATAGACAGCTGCGTATCTTTTGGATGGAGGACCAAGCGTTTTCTATGAGGTTTGGTCGACCGGTGGGAGTTCTCAGGAGAGTTCTGAGCTGCCATCCTTCCCATAGGCCACACCTGCAATGCAAGGAGTTTCTAATTCCAGTGTCCTTAACTGGAGTACTTGTGAAGCAATCCAAATGCAGAATTCCCTAAGTTTGGGGGAATTGGAGGTCTTCCCCCAATCTTCTGCTAATCTATCAATGTTTACCCACATTCAATTCAACAGTAGACTTTTAAAGTCTGGGCCACCCTTATAAAGCCTTTCTCAGCTATCAAAAAATCAGCAGCTCTCCTCCCATACACACATGTTCATTTTTCATTAATTTTCACAGCATGTCCTATGCACATGTAATTTATACATAATAAAATATCAAGTATAGCACCCATAAATAGGTTTAAGAATAAAACCAGATGACTCGGATGCTGTGAGTAGAAGAGCAAAGATACGCTAGAAAGAAGCTAAGAGTCTTGAGCATCACAAGTGCCCTGGGTAGCAGTCAGTGTGGTTTAAGACAAGAGGTTCTACTTCAGTCAGCTTGGAGAGTTGGAAGAGCTTCCGCTGTCAGGGCCTGTTTCGTGTAAGGCAGCATCAAAGATGGGGAAGAAGCTGTGGGTCGTGCCTTCAAGCACGACTGTAGGGAACA